>VXAX01002563.1:316722-471220 GCA_013399835.1 Leptocoma aspasia
TTTTTTAACAAGATTGGAGTAAAATATGAACTTCAGACAAGTTTGGTGGGTTTAGGGGAGTCAGCCTCTGACCAAGTCTTTGCTGTGCAGCAATGGCCTGATACAGGTCTGTGGTGAGCTTCCCTTCAAAGAGAGGCACAACATTTCTCTTGGATGTGATCCTGAAAATGAGATGTAGTTGTACCTTGGTTAAACCTCACCACATCTCTGAGACCACCAGTAGCAAAGATTGAGCTGATTTCTGGAGATTTGGGCATGACAAGGAATGGATCTTGATTCTAGGCTTCTGAGATCACTGCAGTGTGGAGGGGCTCCAGAAGGAGCCTCTGACTGTCCCTCTTGCTTCCTCCCCAAACCCTGTGCAGCAAAGCATTTCTTACCTGCCCATGCCAGTGTGAGAGGGGCTGCAGAGGGAAGAGGAACCCTCCCTGGGAGGGGGTACCTGAGGACATGGAAATCTGCTGGGGGAATGAACAGTCACGGCAGGATGAATGGAAGTTAAGTGACCACAGAAGTTATCTGTCCTGGGATTTTTCTTTCCATGATCCTGGTTTACTAACAGTATGATTACAGGGCTGGTTTATGCTTTTTGATATACTGGCAAATAAGCACCAGGGCAGAAAAATAGAAACATTAAAATCATATGGTATTTGAGCAGTAAGATACGACAGGGCATGAATGATGGGACATTAATTCATGATGGTGTGTGACAAGGCAGGAATTTAAATGTCATAAGTTAGGCAGTCGTGAGTTTTATTGGAATGATAAAGTTTTATTAGAACACTGGTCAAAGGGTGGAGTTTCCCACCAACCCCTCTCCTTATTTGTATTTGGGAAGGGATGAGTTGTGAATTACGTCGGATGCAAGAGACCGTGGGGTCTTTAGAGGGCTGCCAGTGAGAGCCAGAGGTGTGTCTCCCCGGGGAGCTGTGTGTGACCGTGTCTTTAGCCGTGCTACTGCCTGAGGATGACCGTGTTTCGTGCCTGTTGTCCTCCAGCATGCCTGAAGCCATGCTTGGGCATTCCCGAGGCTCTCCCCGGGGAGCTGTGCTGGTGCCCGGGGGTCCCGCGGGTGGGGCCGTGCCCGGTGCCCTGCGCCCCGCGGGGCCGCGCTTCAGCACCACGGACAGGGCCGGCGGCTCCTCCTGCCCGTCCGGCTCTGCTCCCCGCTCCCTGCAGCAGCCTGGCCTCTGACCCAGCTCCCTGCCTGTGCTGGAACCTCCCGGCTTCCCTGCCCTCCCAGCCCAGCCTGCAGTTTGCCCCCTGCCCCTTCTGCCCTTCTCTTGGAACAAGCTCCTTCACCTTCCAGCCCCAGCCTGGCTCTCGGGGTGCCTGTGCTCTCCTGGCTACAGCTGCAAGTTGGCTCAAGGCATGGGGTGGGAGCTTGCCTGTGGGGTGCCCAGGCTGGTTTCACTGCCAGCAGTGTCTTTTTTCTTCCATCTCTCCTGCTGTGCAGCCAGCCTGCCCAGCTGCCTCTTTGACAGCTGCAATACCTGCAATGTCCCTGGAAGTGTTCGAGGCCAGGCTGGATGGGTCTCTGAGCAACCTGACCTGGTGAAAGGTGTCCTGCCCATGGGGGACAAACCCAGGGGGACAAACCCATTCCAAACCCAGGGGGTTTGGAATGATATGATCTCTGAGGTCCCTTCCAGCCCAAACCTCTCTAAGATTCTGTGAGCACTAACTTTCTGAGCTGCAGTGATTCCTGGCACTGACTGTGCTCTGCAGTGTGAATGGATTTGTTTTGCAGCACCAGTACCCGGCTGCTGTCTGGGGGTTTCTCACATGAGTAGTTCTCTAGGACATCTGCCATCCAACCTCGCTGCAACCGCAGTCCATGGGCTTTGGCTAAATGTTTGCTGTATCCAGTTGTGCGTGTTGATAATTGTGGGTAATTTGCTGCCTCAGAATAATGAAGGAATGCCTGCTGCACTCTGAAGCACTCAGTGCTTTGTGGTGATTAGTCTTTTCATTTGAAAATATTCCTCACAATGACCAGCAAAAGATACTTCTTTTTAAGTACATAATGTATTGAGAAGAATGGGTAAAATGTAACTTCTGTGTGCAGACATTCCTGTTTATTTTGACAGTTAACTGTCAAAGGCAAAGCGTGTTTCTGCTTTTGGAGTGGTTATAAGTGTGGAGCGTAGCAAGCAGGCTTCACTGGGCTCTGGCTGGATTAAGTCACCAGCAGTTCCCCATTCCCCTCAGCCAAGCATTCCTTGGGCTGTCAGGAGGCACATCATGCCACAGCTCAGGTGTGGCTGCAGGCAGGTCTCTTCTCAGAGCACGATTCCTCCTTGTGTGCTCAGGTGCTGCAAACAGGTTTTTGGGCAGCGGTGCTCCTATGCCCATGCTCAGGTGTGTCCCAGGCTCCCCACGCCCACCCCACAGACATCAGGGGGAGGCAGCAGCCTGGCATGAGGCAGGTCCTGCTTGGTGCTGTCTGTCTCCCAAGCTGAGTGTTTTTCCTGTCATTTGATGAGGCGTAGCTGGAGCATGTCAGCCTCACCTCCTGCTGCGGCCGGGAGACTCCGCACAGCATGGGAGGTGGCAGCTGCCATCTCTGCTGGCTGGTGGCATGGGCCCTTCCGTTCCCCACGTGTGCACCTCCCCGTGCTGGCCCCCTGCCTGTCCCCAGCTCTGGTCCCTCGTGGTGCCCAGCTGCTGCTCCCAGGCTCCCAGTGCTGGGGGTGCAGGTAGCTCTGTTCCCTGCCGAGGTGGGGCGAGTGCTGCAGGCTAATGGCAGGCTTTCTTTTCATTAGCTGCTGTAAACACAGGGCTCTGGCAGCAGCCTGCTTTTCTGAGCCCAGAAAGACCATTCTTCCTTTTATCTATAATTTAGTGAAGTGTCAAGCCACAGAAGTTTTAATGATAATAAGCAGCAGAGGAAATTTATTTATTCACTGCAAAGGTGAGTTTCATTCCAGGGTTGGTTTTTTTACACTTCCCTCACAAGAAATGCTGGCTGCTCTTGTAACCTCGCTCCCAGTGTGTTCAGGCTACCTTCCCTGAGAACCTCAGCACTACAGTTGCTGCTTGGCTAAATGGCTTTCCAACCTCTCTCCCACGCATGACATTGGGGCCAAGCAAACTGGGAAAGGAGAAGCAAGGAAAATATAGTGAGGTGGGAGCATTCATGTGCTTGGTGAGGTGTAATGGGATTCATGAGTTTCTCATTTTCCTCCTGTTGCTGTGCATCTCTTACATCTGCTTCCCAGACCAGCCTCTGTGATGGATTTGACTGCTGAGGAGAAGCAGGGAAGGGCTTTTTTGGGATGACATGTAGCGCTTGCCTTCTGTCAGCCTATGAAGGTGCCAGTGCTGACTGGAGATAAAAAGTGGATTGATGTCATGTGGAGGGACCAGGGCTTCTTCCTGAGGTTCAGGAAGGCAGAGAGTGGAACTCTGGGCTGGCCAAAGAGGAGCAGGGGATGGGATGAATATGTGGCAAGGACAGGGGCCAGGCTGGAGAGAGAAGGTTACAACAAGGGATTGGAGCAAAGAGTCTTTAGGGAAGAAGTGGAGAGAGGAAGGGGGATGGGATGTAGAAGAGGTGACAGGGAAATGGATCTGGAGAGGAGAGGGATGATTGGCTGGGGTAGGGAAGAAGCACGTGTGTGTGGGAGCTCTGCAGGTGGAAGCAAGTGTAAGGGAGAAATGGGTTTCCTAGGAAATATGTGGGAACTGTGTCTCTGAATTAACCAGAACCTTCCTCACCCCTTTCAATGTGGCTTTGGAGGCAATATTAGAATCTTCCTAATTATTTTTCTTGGACGAGTTTTGCTATCCTGATGATATTAATTATTCTTAAAGGTCAACAGCACTCACTTGAATCCCCTTCTGTTCTATCATGTAATCAGTTAATTAATTGGAAACCATTTAGCAGAGTCTGCCGAGAGCTTAGCCTGCTGTATGCCCTGTTGTTTTGCTATTGCTGGAGATATATATATATATATATATAGTTTAGTATTTATACCCCTTCCTTTCTTCAGAGACTCTGCAGAGCTCTTGGTAACATCCAGTGCATCCCAGCCTTTGGCACTCCTCCCTGTCAGGAAAATTGGGGCTCAGGCCCAGCTGTTAGTTTTCTCTTTGCTAACCCCTTTGAGGGTATTCAAGGCTCATTGATTTCTGGGCATCCAAGTAGGTGGGGATATCTGATTTTTTTTTTTTTAATATAAATTTGATGTAGGAGCCCTCTAACAGCTGAGATCACAGTCCTTGTTCAGGAGCAAGAGAGAGGACCAGAACCTGTCCCAGCATATCTGTGCTTGATGAGCTGACATTGAGGCTCTTGTGTGAACCTTGTCCAGCTCTCCCAGTGTCTGCCTGGGCATTTGGAGTGACCACCAGCTGGGTGGTACCTCTGATGAGCACCTGTCCCTGTTGCTTCAAGGATGTTCATAGAATCATTAAGGTTGGGAAAAAACTCTAATAGTGTACTCAGAGATGCTGGGAAATGCCCTGTGGGCACTGCTGTCCTTCCCATGCCATCCCCTCAAGCTGTGCCTTGCCACAGCTCTGAGCTCTTCTCTCACACAGGGTGATTGGGCTGGCTCTGGATTCACTGGAAACCTGTGAGCAGGAGGCATTCCCCAGTCGTTCTCTGTTCCCAGCTTGAAGAACAATGCAGTTTGAAGCAATCAGGGTTGGATAAAGCCAGCCCCTTGCTGGAGCTGGCAGCTGGCAGCCCTTGTCCTCAGCCGGCACACATCTCCTTTATTACTTCTGCATGCCAAAGCAGGAGGAAAGCCCAGTGTACAGTAATATTTTGGTCTAATGGATCTACAATTGCTGCAGTTTGGGACACAAGAGATGAGGTGGGGGCAGTGCAACCCTGAAGACCTCTTGGCTGCAGGAGGGCAGCTATGGGGGAAGGCTTTTGCCTGCTGCAAGCTGATTTTTCTTTTCCTTGAGCAGAAGACTGGCCAATTGTGTGGATGCTGCTGGACTTTGCCCTGCAGGGAAACTGGCAGGAAAAGGGAAGGCAACTGCAGGGCTGACCCAGCTTTTAACCTTTCCTCAAGTCCTCTGAGAGTCCAGATGTCTTTGGAGAAGAGCAATGGAAACTGCACACAACAAGGGTGAGATGAGTGTAGTGCAGAGGGCCAGATCCCTGCATCTGATCTGCCTGGAAGCACAGGGGACAGCGTGACCCACATCTGGTGACACCTTCCCATCTGTACCGTGTGCTGAACTGAAACTGGGAGCAGCAATAAACACTGGGGGGTGATTTGTCTCTGAACAAAGCTTTGTGCAGCTGGGAGATGCCTCAGAAGAGATGACTTGGAGGGTGTGGGAGTGTCATGGGGTAGGAGATGGCCTTTAAAATGAAAGCTGGGCTGGGTTGAAGGCAGCAGCAGGACATGGCTGCTGCACTGCAGAGGCGTGGGGCAGATGTGCTGCTGGCACTGACTGTGGGAGCCCTGTGACAGAGGTGTGGTGCCTTAATGCCTTCCCACTTGCTCTGCAGCTTTTGTTTTTTAATGCTTTTGTTTAAAGAACAGTGCAGGAGACCCGCCCCTTCTGGCTCCCTCAGCCCTGTTTTAGTGTGAGTTTGAAAATCAGGGTCCTGCAACTGAGAAATAGGGAGGGCTTGGTGGTTCCTTCCTCCAGTGCCACACCTCCAGGACCAGCGGTGTGCATGTGCAGTGGCAGGGTGTCTTCTTGTGTGTCACCCACCATGGTGCCTTTCTCCTCTCTGGTGCAGGGTGCTCTTAGTTTGGGAAATTACTGCAGGTTCTGACTGTAGCCCTAGAACAAGAAATAGTTTGTGGGCAATGAGATGATTATGTCATGGCACATGCTGTGTGACACATGCCTTACAAGGCACAGGAGAGAACCTGTGGACAGGAAAATGGATATGGTTTTGCTGCCCAAGCGCACAAAGGAAGATTGAACCTTGGAGACTTTTTGGTTCTGCTGTGTTTGAGGTGAGAAAAGCCCTGGGGGTTGCTGGAGTGTTGCTTGAGGAGCAGAACTGAGTTGTAGGTAGTGCCAGACCATGGCTGAGGGCCTTTGTTAATTTTCTCACTCCTCCACAGCACCAATGTATGTGTCCTGGTGCTGAGCCTGAACAGGGAGCAAATCCAGGAGAACTCCTGGCAGCCATGAAGTCTCAGGCTGACCAGTTTAATGGCACATCCTGTTCTGCTCACTCTGCTTTCTGGGCATGCGAGGCTTGCACGCACTTGGCAGTGCCCAGTGCTTTTCCAGGCTGTCTCAAACGTGTCCTGCTGGGACTTGGGGCTGAGCTATCAGAGATTCCAATCAAGTTTAATATTTGCAGAGCCTGATTTGTGGGGAGGCCTGTCCTGCCACAGCTTCTGGGACTTGTTGGGGTAATTTTAGCACATTCATTAAGGGAGGACAGTACATTTTTTTCCGTTAATGAGCAAAGCTGCTTACTAAACAGGAAGAGGAAGGAGGGGGACGGGGAAGGAAGGGAGGGTGATGGGGACTGTAACAGTGCTTTTAGAGGTCATTGCAGTTATCTGGCAGGGATAAGCAGGCCCGAACGGAGCTGCCCCTACAGCAGCATGTGAGGCTGTGACATTCTCCTCTCCTGTGGCCACCAGCACCCAGCTAAGGCTGCAGTGAGCTGTGAGATGATGGGAAGCACCTGTTGTGCCCAAATATCAGGGCAGGAGGGAGTCACATGCAGTGCCACCAGCCTATCCAGCTCTGGGGACCGCAGCTGAGGATGTGCACCTCTCCTCGCATTTCTGCCAGGCGCTCGCTCGTGCTCCCTTAGCCCCAGCTGCTCTGGGAAGTTAATCCCTCCCAATCAGGATTTTCATAGTGGCACCATGTTATTAAAATGTGTGAAAAACTTCTCCCATGCAGAAATAAATGTGTCAGCTTGGAAACAAGGGCAAGTGGAGGATGGAGCTGCGTGGAGGAGGGACAGGTGCACAGGGTCCCTCCCCAGCAGCAGTGTTTCTGCCATTGCGTTGAGCTGAACTGCATAAAATAACTTACAGTTTAATTACAGGGGCTCCTGCTTGTTGGTGTCATTAATGAGGCAACTGGCTTAATTTAGCTGAATAAAAATGGCTTTAATAGTGGAAACACTTTTGGCTGCTGGGTAATTAAAGGAAAGGAAAAAAAGCTGTCTCCTCTTGCATTAAAGTCCACTTGTTCCGGTCCACACAGATCTGGACTCCTCTTTCTTCCACCTTCACCCATCCCTTTTTCAACCCCAGGAGCTCATTCAGGACTCCATGGGGTACTCCATGGCCCCATGTGTCACTCATGCTGTGACAAAATGGCAAAGGTCACCTCCCCTCCCTGTCGGTCACCAGCAAGGTCTTGGCAGTGCCTGTGGGAGCTTTGGGAGAGTGTGTGGGACGTGGCGTGTCCCTTCCTGAAATGGAGGAGGAGGATGGAGGGAGGGAGCAGGAGCTGGGATTTAGCTGTCACTCAGTGGTAACAGCCTGCCCTTGAGGTGTGCAGTGAGGTGCTGGTGGAGAGGGCTGCTGGGGGTGGGAGTAGGAGCCTTGGGAGCACGGCTGCTGTGGCAGGAGGACTGTGGAGAGGTGTTGGGCCTGAGCCATGGGTGGGTTGGGTGGCTCTGCCCTGGACCTGGTCCAGGTGAGCTCTCTCCAACCCTCTCTCCCTACTCAACTCTTTTTGGAGAAAAAAAGCACTCTGGCAGCTACTTCTAGAGACTGTCTCCATGGAAAAGAGCATCTTGTGAGTGATGGAGAAAATGTCCCATGGCAAAGAAACACTTTGAATATGTTCCAGGAGTACTGATGGCAGATCTGTCCTGGGAGAGACAGGCTCCTGTTCACTGCTGAGAAAAACACAGGGAAGGCATTTTGCTTCCTTCTGCTGGCCTTTCCTTGACGTGTGATGTGCTGTATTTTGTTACAGGTGGAACTGATGCATAGCCTGTTATAAAGGTTGTCTGGCACACTGCTACAAGACTGCTTCCACTTTCCAATAATTCTGCCAAATTTTAATTGCTCAGGCTGAAGTTTTCTGTTTTGGGTGTCTGCTCCTGGCTGATTTTATTTTTTATTATTTCTTTCTAGTTTCCTATAAGAGCTTTCTCAAATGTTTGAGGTGGTAGAAGGGAGGTTGGAAAAAGCTGTTTTGCTCAAGCTAGAAAATGCTGGTGATGCTGCTGTTACAGAACATTTACATCCTCCTTTTGTGAAGGGAAAGAAATCTTGTCAAAGGGCAGATTTTGCTTGGAAGTCTTGGTTTTGCTCAGGGACATCTTCGATCAGCAGAATGGCTCTTGGTCCAGTTCAGGGGAGAAGTTTTGCAAAGGATGTTCAGGAATGAGTGAGGAAGAGAAATTGCTCTTCTTGGGGTGCTGCTGTTGGTGTGGGAGGGTGTAAAAGTGGGGCATGGATAAGGAAATTGAGGCTGAGAAATTTGGGAGTGGTTGGAGAGCGATGAGTAGCGTGATTCATCCAGCTAGGAGGGAGGAGGAAATGGGTCAGGAAGGAGAGAGCTGGCACTGCCCAGCCACAACATAGGATGATGGGGGTTCTCGTCACTCCAGTAACAGGGATTTGGAGGTTGCAACAGACTTGGAAATGCTTCAGGAAGGCAGAATGGGCCTTTGAGAGGCCTTGATTTGGAGCTGTGAGAGGACTAGTTCTGGATGTGAGTGCCTTGATTTTCCCCAAACCTCCCTATTTATGCTGTACAGAACACTGGGAAACTTGGTGGGTGCAGCTGAGGTTTGTGACTGGGGGGAACCTTGCAAGCACCAAACAGGAGTTACAAAGTGCTGGAGCTCAGAGCCTCACTTTGGAGCCATAATTTAATCTCCTCGTGTGCATGTACTGTGGTTCCATCTCTAATTACTGAATCACATGCTCCCTTCCCCAGGAAACCTGTCCCATCCAGCAGGAGAGATGGATCTGTTCTGGGGAGAAATCACTGCTGTGCAGTGAAGTTTCTCTGGAGGAACTCTATTTTCTGCAGCACAAGTCAGTAGCTGTACCCTTCTGTATGTGGAATCCCAGTGCTGGCATCTCTGACCTTTGGAGTTTTTGTGACCAAAATGGTGCATTTTTAATGTGTGTTTTTGTGCAGCTCCTTTCTGTCTCTGTGCTGAGGTCTGTCTCTGAGCCTGAGGAAGGATCTTTGTGACGTTCTGAAGTACCCAAGGTGTCTGTTTCCAGTGACAGACACGTTCCTCCCTGTGTGTGTCCAGGCTGATCTGAAATGGAGCCGTGGGTGTGTGTCCCCCTGACCAGCCCTGCAGGAGTTGATGGTCAGGTCAGATCAGACACTGGCTTTGCCCTTTGAAAACAGAGTCTCCTGCCATATGTGTGCAAGGGAAGACCCATCTCCTCTCTCCCTAATGCTTGTGGGTTATTTTCTGAGGGAGGGAGGAGGTGGTAGGAGTTGGTTTCCAGGCACTGTGGGAGATGAGAAGCGGGGCACATCTGCCTGGCAAAGCCCCTTGCATTAGTGAGGATGTATCCTTTCTCCATCTCTCTGTGTCCTAAATTGTAATAACACGATCATGCTATTTTTGATTCCCTTATTTGCGTGGAAAGCCTGTTGTTTTTTCTCTTCTCTTTCAGAATCCAATTTTCTCTTGACATTTCTGCCTAATGTAGCAAAACATGACCTTTGAGAAAGGACATTCCAGTGAGATTCACTCCCTCCTCTGCATTTCTGCCTCTCTCCCACATCTTGCTGTCTCTCATGCATCCCCTTTACGCTTCCTTCTTCTCCCTGGGCTGGGGGAGGGAGTTTACTGTCTCACTTTTCAGTAACAGTGAGTTGCTCCTTCCCCTCCCACTTTTCATCTGTCTTTGCAAAATTTCCAGGTGCTCAGTGCTCTGGGGTGGATAAAGGAGGCAGTCATAATATTTTTCTTCCCCCCTGCTTAGCTTTACCTGCCATTTTTGCCACCTTTATCAGAGGCTGGAAGCAGTTTGTCTGCAGACATGGGAATGGTGGGATCACAGTCATGTGAAATGAGGTACCTGTGGTTTGCCATGGTTCCCACAGCAGGATAGTCTGATGTGAAGCAGAGCCAGAATTTAAAAAGGCAGCGCTGTGCCATGATTATGTTTGGGCTTGTTCTTCTGCCAGGCTCGTGGAGAGCCTTTGGGACAATGCTTTGCTGTGTGAGCAGCTTCCCCACTCCTAATTGCAGAGTTCTGTGCAGGTGGGACAGGACCAGAATTGCTTTTCCCTTGCTGAAACTCAGTGTAAGGGAAGAAATGAATCTGTCATCCCAAATCCTCGTGCATAGGAGCTGTGCCAGCAGGAGCCATTCAGGGGTTTGCTCTCTTGGTTTTAGCATTTATTTGCAAATCAAACAGGGTTTGGGGGCTGAGCCCTGCACAGCTGGACTGCCTTGGGTCATACCTCCTATATGGCCAGCCCAGAGCTGAATGAACCTCAGGTGGTTCACACCTCTGGCTCTTCATGGCTCTTCCCTGTGGGCCAGGCTGAGGCAGAAGGGTGTCCTCAGCCTGGAGCTGGGCTGCCCTGCCTGCCTGTGGCTCACAGCAGGGATGGATTTGGTGAAGGATGTGAGGCAGCACCTCCTGTGTGCTCTGGAGACCAGCAAAGAGATTGGGCACTTGGGGTTCTCCCAGAACTTGTGATCACCCGTTCCTCTGCTCACTCACCCCATGGGCTGGTCGCTTGACTGGTGGCTCTCAGGTGGCCAGGTGTCCCTGGGAAGGCTGGCCAGAACAGAATGTGTTTCATTACCCTCTTTTTGTGCTGTTGGAAACTGGGGGCTGTTCTCCTTCTGCTCACCCTGCTCCAGACACTTTTCTTCCTCTTGTTTTTATTAATTCTTTTGCTTTTACATTCTTTCATCCTCTCTGGCTTTCAGCTAAAGAGAAGGTGTCTGCTGGGTTGCAAAGCTCTCCCGGGTAGATGAGATTTATGTTTTTGCAAGTTTGGGCAGATGGAGAGAGGGATGGGGAGCTGTTGGCTGCTGTAGCAGTGGTACCCCTGGGTGCAAGGAGCACACAGCCATTCTGGGACACCTGGAATGCACAGCTACTGCAGATCGTGTGATAACACCTTGGGTAATCATCGTGCTGTCACTTGAACCTGGCTGTTACTATTTTTAACGTGAGGTTTGTACTTAATTTTTTGTTCAAGTTCTGAAATTAGACTTGTTCTTTTTGCTTATGGTTGGTTGAGCTCCAGATTCATGGGCAAGAATCAGACATTGGGTTTTTTTTCCCCTTAACCTTGCGGCAGGATATAAATCATTTTTCCCCTTTAAAAAAAAAAAAAAAAGAGAAACTTTCATTTGGGTTTGTCCTCATTAAAATCTCTCATTATGAAATCTGAACTTGCGTTCTAAACTGCTTGACAGCCTCCCTATTGAGGAGGATGATGAGCTCTGTGGAGGTGGGTAGGGCCATGTGCAGGAAGAATTATTTACAGTGACTACTTTATTTTTTTTCCCCCCTTAATTTTCAGAGACCTCTCCGGGAACCGGCTCACCACTCTGTCATGGCAACTCTTCCAGACACTGAGACTCTTTGAACTGTAAGTCCCACCCTGGGGGTATCTCCTGGGAAAAGACAGGAGGCTGGGAGGAGGAATGATTTCTAAATAGAGTTATTTTGAAGCCAGCAAATAATTACCTAAAACTCCAGTGGGCAGCAACATCCTTAGGAGGCTTTCCTGGGTATGGGAGCACCAGAGCAGAACTGCTTCTCTTTTAACTTTACAGCAGCTGGCTAATTAATGTCGGGATGATGAACAAGTCATGCTTGGAGTAGTACGGTTGACTAACTCTGGGAGCACATTAGAAATACTTACTAGGCCAGATTTTGAGGGAATCTCTTCAAGCACTTGCTCTCATCTGTCGCAGGGTAGGACTAACGCTTTTCTTTAGTTGGTGCACAGGCTTTACAAGACACCCCTGTTTTTTTAGGCCCATGATTCCCTTTCTTTCTATCAATGGAGACACCTCCCAGCTCTGATGTGGGAGATGATGAGATAGCTGTGTCTCCTGGGGCACTGGTGGCCTTCAGCATGCTGAATTATTGATAGAGCATTCGGCATGGTGCTTGAAGAATAAGTGGACATGAAATCAATGGAACGTTGCCCTGTTGACCTGTTTTGTTGAATTTTAGGAATAGTTGTTTGGTGGGTATAAAAAAATATATATGTAGGATTTGTCCCAGAGGATCCTGGGAAGCTCCATTCATCCTCACTGATGATCAATAGAGCTGTAAGCTAGAAGTGACTTATGAAAGAATAAAGACAGTCTTTCAAGTGGGAGTAAGTGTGTTATCACTGGTGTTACTGCAGTATATTTCATTTCTGTCAAATTGTTAAATGAAAAATACTAATAGTGATATTAGAAAATGGAGAAACGCCCTTCTAATGGGGAAATTTGGCTTGCAGAGTTAAAATGCTGAATTCAGAATTTGTCTCCTTGCTGATTACAGCTCTAAATATTTTTCAAGCCTGGCTCGGGTTTCAAGTTTAATAGCATGAGTCATTTGTATTCTTAGACCTTTACTTATTGTCATTGCACTGTCTGGCAAAACTCAGATTGATGGTTGTTACCCAAGAGAGACCCAAGAGTGGGGGAACAAATGGGGCTGCAGTCCTGAGCTGGAGGCACTCGCAGGGCCTGGGGTAATGGTGAGCCTGTAGATTAATGGGAATACTTCCAAAGGGGCTCGTTTTTATGTGCTTTTGCTTCATTTGGTCATATTTTGTTTCTTCAGGCACGTCCCAGGTCTGCCAGCTCCGGCCGGGCTCAAAAGACCAATACCAAGCACAAAGGGAATTGAGAAGCTGCTTTTTGGGCAGCGAAGGGTATTTCACCTGATGAATACATCTGTGTTGTCCTGATATGATGATCCTGGCAGGGAGCTGGCGTGCTTGGAGTGGCTTTGGATGGTGTCAGCAGAGTCACCTGGGGCCAGCACTCTGCAGCATGGCGAGCAGGAAGGAGCTGAATTACTTGGCTCCAGTTGGAGCTGTGCTCAGAGCAGCTTTCTTGGAGATAACAAACCACAATGAACCAAAGAAGTAGTGCACAAAGAAATGTGGGGGATCACAGGGCTGGTTGGTAGGAAGCCATGGTGGGGTGGGAAAGCAGTACGGATGTGGTGTGTGTTGTCCACGGTGTCCCACAGGGAGGCTTGGCAGGAGCAGGGGCAGGAGCCTCAGCTGAACCTCTCCTGCTCCAGGCTGTGAAAGGGGTCTTGGCAAACCAACCTCTGGCACCAGCTCCAGTGAGCAATTTAGATCTACAAATGTGCCTGCCCACAGGGACTGCCTTCCTGTTGGCTGGGCTGGACTAAGAGCCTGGTCAAGTTCATTTTTCCTAAGGAATTGCTTTAGGTGCTTCCTGACAGATGTTCCCCTCTGAGTAACTCAGGACCCTTCATCCACATAAGCACAGCTAGGATGGAGATTACCAGAATAATGTGGTGATGCTGTTCCCCAAACATGACAGGAGAAGGATATTTTATCTGATCTCCACTGGGATATCAGTGTTTAAGGATCAGGGGGATGTGCCTGCAGCATCCTTCCTGGGGCCATGCTGAACCTTGGAACTGTTGGAAAGAAGGCAGCACAGAGGTGTAGCCTGAGCTATGGGCTCTGAATAACCATTCACATAAAGATGTTGGGAATTAAGATAAACATGTTATCTGCTGTGACGTGGTTGTGGTCCTGACTTCTAGAAGAATAGGATCTGTTGGTGAGGAAGAGCAGAGCTCCAAGATGGGGAGAAATTACTAATGGATCCACAAAAGTGGGAAATACTGTATTTCTTTTTTTTTAGAAATGCAGAGGATGAGTGAGTAAGAGACAGTTTTTTGGCACACTGAGCTTCAAGGAGGCTTCCAGAACCTGGGAAGGAGATGGAATACATGGCCCACATAAAGCAAGTGTGAAACACTGGTGAAAGCTAGAAAGGGAGTTTCAGATTGACATCAGCCAAGGACTTGAAACTGATCCAAAACTCTCTGGAAAGGGAGAAGGTGGTAAGCAGCAGAGGCCGGTGCAGAGACTGCTAGCCTGAGGAAGACAGGCTGAGCAGCAGTGTTTGTGCACAGCATTGGAGAGGCCAGGAGACTCCAGGGACACAGAGAAGCTGGCAAGAGTCCCCTCTTCTCCAGAGGATTACGTCTGTGTGGAGGGTTGGTGGAACAAGTGGGTGCAGACGCTCACCAGAGATGCCTTATACTGAATTCCAGTGCTCTGTGCTATCAGGAAATCATGGATCCAGAGGAAGGAAAGTCATCCAAGCCAAAACCGTGACTTACAACGAGGCAGCTCGGCGCAGCAGAGCATGTGGTGAGGGAAGCAGTGGGAGGATTGTCTCCAGGAGAGGAACTACAACTGAGTGTGACATGGAGATTGCCAGGGAACATGAGACCTGACAAAGCCGCTCACAGTGAACAACGAGGAGTAAAGATCAGAAGAGTACTGGGCAGGTGGATGGCAACTTGGGGCTTGAAATTGCTGCTTGGCTGCATCCAAGGCATTGCAGCTTCATGAATGTGGTATTGCTTTAAAGAAGAATTTCTTGTTCAACAGAGCTGAGATTTTCCCCTGCTGACTCACTGAAGAAAGGATGGCAAAAATGAGGCACACTTCCAGAGAATATTATCTCTTGCTCGTTCTGGCCAGGAACAAGGCTTGGAATTGTTTCCAGTAACTCCAGCCCTAATTCCCATGGCATGGGCTGACCTTGACCAGCAGGGCTCAGGCTAATGAGTGCACAACTCTCCTAAGTCTGAAGCTGAGTGTGTGCAGGGAAGCATCTGACACATGCAACAGCTCATAAATGTTGGACTTAGAGCCTTTCTTATCCAGAAGTCACAGCTGGTTTCCTCTGTCATGTCCTTGGCTTCCTTTGTCATATCCTCGGAGAGCTTAGAGCTGACATTTCAAGAAATTCCTTCCCGGAAAGACCTAAGACTCTGGATCCAATTACGTCTTTGGTTGTATAAAACCTTGTAGTCCTGAACATCTTGCTGCTCTGCCCGACCCATCAGCATTTCTAATACCATCAGTCCCTGCCAAGTTGCCCTGCAGTGCATTTCTGCAATGCTACAGCAAGAGGCTTTGGTGGGGATGGGGCACAGCAGCATCTCTGTTAATGTTATGAGTCCAACTTAACATGGTCTGTGCCTCCAGCTTTGAAACTTGTCACCACCAGCAGTCCCAGTAATAGAGCTGTGGCCAGGCAGTGGGTACTTGCCTGCTCTCTGCATTAGCTGAGCCAGCTGTCAGACAGCACACGCCACTCCCTGTCCCAGCCCTTCCCTTTCTATCCCAGCCCCTTCTGGCAGGGGTTCAGAAATAACAGTTTTGGTTGGACCACCAAGAGAAACCCTGGTTCTGGGAAATTAATAGGAATAAAAAAATTAGATTTCGTTCTCTCTCTGCTGCACGCTCTTTGTTTCTCAAGCTTAGGGAAGTGGCCTCAGCCCCAAAGTAGGAAGAGAATTTTAATTGTAAGAGTATGAAACCTTGGCAGGAATTTTATGTGAATTGAAACAGACAGGAAAAGTGTGGCAAGGATCTCTGCTGCCCTCTGAGAGGTTTTAGCTGCAGACAGCTTTGCTTTAGCTGATGAGTGGGGAGGCATGGGACAGGGCATGTGTCTCATTTAGCTGCCTAGTCTGGAAAAAACTGCTTGTGTGTGTGAAGTCCCTGTCTGTTCCAGAACACACTGCAGTGTTGATGGCATCTGTCTCCCACACTGGGCCACCCTGGTGAAAGCTCTCCAGGCAGTTTTGGGAGATAGTGGGTAAAGCTCTCTGCAGGGAGCAAAGCTGGGCTCAACCAGGCACCAGCAGCATCAGTTTTGTTGAAGAGTTGACTTGATGCCTGCATGACTCTAGGGTTTCAGTTTTGATGGGTCATTGTCCCATCAAATGACAGCTCATGTCATGATTGTCACAATTTTCCTCTTTCCCAAACACAGTGTGCCTGTTTAGGGAAGGGGCTGTGCACTGAGTACACCCTACTATCACTCTCTGCTTATGGTGCTGGTGGATGACTCTGTCTCAAGTGCAGGTTCGGCCCCTTTTTGGATGAACAACTTGAGTCACAGAGCAGCTCTGCTTGTGCAGAGCACCCAGCTCCCTTGCAGCTGTGATATTTGCTATTTCTCACAGGCGTTTTCTGTTTTAAGGAGGGCTGAAGAAGGTGTGGGGGTGTGCACAGCTCCTGAGTGCCTGCAGCCAAGCAATGCTTTGGCAACAGTTGCAGCCTGCATGCAAAAAATGCCCTTTGGGTTTGTTTGCTCATTCCAGGAGAAAGTTGTGCTGGATGTGTGCCACTAAGAGCCCCTTGCCTTAATTCTCACTGGGGTGCTACTGCTGCTGCACCCGTGGTCTGCAGCACATGGCAGACAGTGTGGTTGGTCGAAAGGGCACCTTGTGGTCCCCAAGGTGCTTCTTCTTGCAGGAAGAGAAGGTGCATTTATGTCCACAAGCAGAGGGTTGTAGGTAGTGGAGGTGTGTTACAGGAAAGTGAGAGGAAAAGTTGGAACCAGCTGCATTGGTCCCTGCAAGGGAAGGGGTCTAAGGAGAGAATCGGAAGTCCAGGTTTTTGGGCGGATTTAGGACAATGAGTGTGGGATTCCCTCTGCACCTCTCTGGGGAGCTGGCTGGCATGGCAAGGCAGGCACCAAGCAAGGAGAAAAGGGTATATTCTGCATGTTGGGAATGCTTTAGCAATGCATATGAGGGACAACGGATGCACACATGTGCCCCTTCTACCCACAGAGATGAGCCAGCTGCCTGTGGCACTCAGCACATCCAGCCCTGATGGGAGTTAATTTGTGCAAAAGCCCCTCTGGGGGTTTCCATTAGAGCGAGTTACATTGCTGGTGTTGGGGCAGGTTGTGGGGAAGTTCTGCCCTGAAGCCCGTGGCTCCTGTATTATTCATGGCCCTTCATGAATTAGCAATGGGCTGGGAAAGCTGCTGTCTATTACTTACAGAGCTGCCCTTAAGTGCTAGGACAGCAGCTCTGCCAGCAGCCTCGTTTTGTGAGGATATCTGCAGCAGAGCAGAATTTCTCCCCCATTGCATCTGAGCTCCCCCAGCTCCCTGCCAGGTCCCAGGGTACATCCCCAGTTACCTGATCTGCTGTGGCCCTTACCCACCTGCCACCCCATGTCCTGTTGGTATCAGTGGTTCTGGGGGGCTCCTGGGAGGGAGGTTCATGGTCATGTAGAAGAGGATGTAAAGCCTGTGCAAAGCCCTGGCAGTACCTGTCAGAGCATGCAGGGAATGTCTCATCGCTCAAATCACTGCACTAATCTGCTCTGGTCTGTTAAATTTAGTGCTTTGGCCTTTGAGTTGCTTGTCTGAGCCTTGTACCTGTGTCACAGAGGTTTATGTGCTTTTGGTGGGAAAGAAATGAACTAATGAAAAGCCACAGAGTGAAGCTTGACTCAGTATTTGCTCTAAAAAAAAAGGTCAGATGACATCTTGATGTATTTGAAAATGCAAAGTGGCATCATTAGAGTTGAGGTTTAGCAACCCTGGGTGCTACCAGAAGACCCCTTCAGTTCCCCCTTTTGCAGCACTGTATTGACAAAACAGCAGCTGCAGATGTTTGGAAGGTTGCTTCCAAATCCTCTTAGTCGGTGAAATTAATTTTGTAAAAGCAAGCATGAATTTTGCAGTAACACGTGGAACAGAGCAGGAAAAAATCTTTCCCGTGCATGATGGGGGATCTAGATATCATGTGAAACAATGGTTTGACCTTTGGAGATGCCCTTCTGAACTGGGGTGACTGAGCTCATCTTTGGCCTTGCTGGCTCTGCTGATCCCAACTTTCTTTGCTTTACAGTTGTGTGGGGAGATATTTTGTTTGTTCAGGTTGTATCTCCTAGTTTTGCTCAAATTATCATTATAACCAGCTTTGGTAACTCAGTCCTGGCTGAGCACTGGGCTATTCTCCCTGCTGGGACTTGGCCTTCTTGCATGTCCACAGACACCTGCAGAGCTTTAAAAATGTAAATGAAATGGTTAATAGGTTGGAAAATCAATTATAATAAACATTCCTGGTATATAAACTATGTGTAAGTGTGGTTTAAATGAAGTACATTAAAGGCAGTGCTTTTCTCCATTTCTCCTGGCCAGGTCAGCAGGGTCTCAGCACAGTGCTGATTGATTTGATTAAAATGCATGTTCCCCTGCACATTAGCTTGTGTTCTGGGTCATCAGGAGCCTGTGTTTGTACAAGGAACTTGGGAGAAGAGCTGCCAGCTTCTCTAGAGGCTTGAATTGTGCTTTGCCCAGCAGGGTCTAGGACCACCACTGAAGTGGGATTTGAAGGTATAAATCAATATTTTGGGGCAGTAGAGAGCTGTCTTCTCCTTTGCTGAGGGGTGACTCTTTTGGGTGTCTGGGTGACAGTGGGACTAAGCCACTGTAGTGCAGATCTTGTGGTCAGAGACAGTGAATGCATCTGTGTGCTGCCCTGGGAGATGAAAAACCTTGTGTGCACTCATGAAGGAGACTGTGTGAGCACATGGATGTGTGACTGTGGCAAAGACAGGAATAATGAGTGCCAGGAGACCCCAGGCAGATAACACGGAGAAGGTTCCCCTTTAGCTCTTACACATGCATGGTGACTGTCCTCCTTGGGCATTCCAGAGCCAGGTGACAGCTCTGCTCATCCTTCCCCGTCCCACCATCCTCTCTCACCTCTCTCTACCCACAGGAGACTAGAGAGGAACCTTTTTAACTGCAGCTGTGACATCCGCTGGATCCAGCTGTGGCAGGAGAAGAGCGAGGCAAACCTGCAGTACCAGGATCTCTACTGCATGACCATGGATGCAGCCATCATCACTTTGAAGGAGATGAACATCACCCAGTGTGGTAAGGATCCCTGGGCTGGGCATGAGGGAGGCCAGGAGAGATCCCTGTCCAATCCAGCATCTCAGGTTCAGGAACCTGATGTAGCAGGATCCCACCATGTGGTTGAGAACAAGAAGGTTGAAGCTGGTTGGGACAGTTTGTAGATTAAAAATAGAATATCTGGGTAAATGCGAGGCTGCTATTAATGTGCATATGAAAGATATTGGGTGATTTGGGCCATTTTCTTCACTGCAGTGCTGCTGCTTGACAAAGTGTCTGTAGTGAGTCTGTGTGATGTCTTGAAAAGAGCTTTTTCATGTAGATCTTCCTGTGCCTAATGATTCCTAGAAGCAGCATATTGTTAAGACACTGACACCGAATCTTTTGTAATTACTCTTAGGAAATACATGTCTCTATTCATTTTCTTTTGTTTTATTTTTCAATTGAAATCCCATATCTGTAGGGAAGAGCCAGAAGTGACTTTATATCTCTTTTTCTTTCCTGCTGATGTTTAAAAGAGTCCAGCGGCCCCAGGAGCAACACAAGGCATGTTCAATAGTTATCCCTTTTTCCTTCACCTTGTTCACACATCAGCTGCCTGTTTGGTGTCAGGTTTTGCTCTGCTATTGCTATTACTGGAAAGCATCCCTTGCAGAGTAAGGAAAAAAAGATGTACCTTCCACAGAGCAATTAAACTGTCTGTACACAAACAGCTGTCAAACTCACAGGCTGAAAAAAGGAGGAAAGCCAGATTTTTCTTTTTTTTTTTTTTTTTTTTTATAATCATCCTCTGTACTAGGGATTTGGGCTTGTTACTTGTAGCAGTAGTAGACAAACTGCATGCACGTTTGGATTTGCATAACTTGGTTTTTTTGTTGTTTTGTTGGTTAGGTTTTTTTTTTCCCAAGTTCACCCTGTCCCTTTAAGCTCTGGAAATTGGCCAAAGTGTGCCTTTGTGTGGATGAACTAAAAAGATTTGAGAGTGCTGTAATTTCCGCCCCACATGGGATAAATAAGCTGCAAGGATTAAACACCAACAAAAAAATCCTTAGGGATCGGGGACAAGAGGAGAGATGGCTCTGTCAGTAGTGGCATTAGACTTCAGGGGACAGAAGGGTGCTGATTTGGGAGAAAAAATGTGCTGGTGTGCAGGGCAAACATCTCTTCTGACTATGCAAACTCCTGGAAGGACAGAGAGCCACAGTGGTCTGCTTTCCTCCAGAGGAGTCTTTCTGTTCAAGCATTAAGACTCCAGGGATGTTGCAAGGATACCACATTTATCCTTGTCCTTTGGTGCTGAGGGCAGGCATGGCTTGGTGTGGCCATGTTTGATACCAGCTCAGCCTGGAGAAGACCATACATGTCCTTCCCTTTTCTCTCGCCACTATTCCTGCCACCTATGCAGCTTTGCCAGGTCTTGACTGCTGCTTTCTTTCTTCTGGAATCCCCCCAATTGGTACAATGCTCCTTCCTTCCTGGTGTCACTCTCTGATGGCCATGAAAGGGTGTGTGTCCCCATCCATGACTTTGCCTTGGAATGACTGATGCTGCTGCCCTGTGATGGGATGGGACCACTGGTCAGTTCCTCCTGACCTGCTTACTCAATTGGCCTCTGAAAAACTCCCCTATTCAAGAAGAGTGCAACCAGCACTGTCTCATGTTGCAAGGATATTTGGTGCCTGTGGCACCAAGCAAGGAACTGGTGTAAATCAGAGCCACCATAAATCAGTGAATCCTTCTGCTACCACCGAGGAAGAACAAGGGCACCTTCTATTAGGAGAGCTGCAGTTAATATGAGGACACATCCTTGGTCATCTTTTCTTGATTGTTATAAATTAGAGGGACACTTTCTTCACCTGGAATGCTGAGCACTCTGTGCCTTGTCCCTGGGGGTGGGGATGCCTTGGATCCTCTCCCAGTACACACAGTTTTCTCATCCCAGGTGACTGCCCTCATGAGCAGCTTCTGTGGGAGTAGAGAGATGGGTATGGGGGTTGTGTGAGAGGAAGAGTGGCCACAACTGGACAGCAACTTTTGGATTCAAAGCTGATGAGAGGGTCTGCTCAACTGGCACATCTTCAGTGTCTACATTTTCCCCTGTCTCCAGCACCCCTCCTTTTCTTGGTAGGGCAAGTCCATTCTTGCCTCATGCTACTCATCTCGTGGTGCTGGAGGCTCATTGGGAAAACAGCTTGGTGGGATCTGAGTCCACACACTTCCTGTGGCTGGCTGTAGAAAATTCTGCCCCACACCTGAGCAGTTTTTTTGGCTCCTCTAGACCTTCCTGAGATCAGTGTGAGCCACGTGAACCTGACGGTGCGGGAAGGGGAGAACGCTGTCATCACCTGCAATGGCTCAGGATCGCCACTGCCGGACGTGGACTGGACAGTGGCTGAACTCCACTCCATCAATACCCACCAGGTAGGGGCTGCAGCACCTCAGTGCTGCCTGTGCCCAGTGTGGCAAGAGCAAAGCAGCTGCCAGGGTTTCCCAGGTCCATGCATGCAGGGCAGAGGGTCAGGTAGATGGTATGAGAAAAGAGAAATTGTTGTATCCAAAGGAAAGCTGAAGCCATGCTCTATCTGCATCACAAGCTGGGGACTCCCAGAAGGGAGCAAAACCATTCCTTTGTATGGCCAGAAAGTGAAGATGAGAGAGCTTCAGACCTCAGTGCTCCCTGATTGAATTAACTCATGTGTCCTCTGATGGAACTCCAGTGAAGCTCCTTGTTTGTAATAGCTAAGTAGCAGCTAAGTAAGATTTTCTAGAGGCTGGCCATGCTTATCACTGCTACAATGCCATGGCTCTCCCCTTCCCAGTATTTCCTCTTACAAGATGTGGTGTGTTTGATCAGGTGAGGAAATACCTCCCTTCACCCAGATCCCAGCTGTCTTTGGATTTTGGAGACCTCCTCACATGGAAACTGTGATCCTCCTTTTCTGGGGGTGGTAGAGGGGAGGAAAGGAGCCACCAGATACTGATTTCTGTCTGTATTTCTCTCTGGATTTTTAGACCAACCTCAACTGGACCAATGTTCATGCCATCAATTTGACCTTGGTGAACGTCACCAGCGAGGACAATGGATTCCTGCTTACCTGCATTGCTGAGAACGTGGTGGGGATGAGCAATGCCAGTGTGCTGCTCACCGTCTACTGTAAGTACCAGTGGAGAGACCTTGTCCATACAGAGCCCAGAGGGGCTGCCCTGGGATCTGTTTGAATGCATGGCCACTTGCTACCTGTGTCATACTGGTTTTGTGAGTGAAGATTAGGAGGAGCTGAGCACAGTGAGCTGGAGGTGGATCCTCACACAGCTCTCCCTCTCAAATGTCAGTAATGTTGCTTTCCTGATGCTTCCATTAATCCAGGAATGAGCACAAGAGCAGAGAAGGAACAGCAGTGCCACAGTGGTGGTGGTGGGAATTTCCTGCCTGTGTCTTGGAAGATTCAATAGACTAAAGGAAAGCCATAGAGGGACTAAAAATCTCTTAACAAAAGCAAAGTTTCTTGTCCTGATGCTATGTGAGAGGTTCAATGGCACCCTTGCTAAAGACAGTTTAAAGCATGCCACTAATTTCAGGGATGTTAGGGCTTCCTCTCAGGTCAGATCCTACAAAGTTAAACTGCAAATGTCATATAAATGTGCATGTGTCAAATTTGAACTGTTCACTTTTATCTGCAAGTAGCTCAACTTTCTTTGTGCTTTCTAATATAACAAAACCCTGACCTTAAAAGGAAGTTTACACAGCTTTGTGGTCTCAAGCAGCTGAGATTTGCTATATTTTGCTGTGTCTGTAATATTTGCCCTTACTCTGTAGTTTGAAAATCTGTCCCCCACCTCAACCTTGCCATGTAGAGCAGAGACCCTTGTGGGATTCTGGCTACTCCTGGTAAACCCATGCGTGCTGTGTGATGCTTTGCTACTTTCATCTTCCTTCCAATAAGTGCTATTGATGGATTGAAGGATGGAGGTAATTAAAGTTCAGCCCAGCTCAGAGCTGACTAGCCAGCAGATGGGTGTTTCTTGCACGGTGTTTCAGCACTGTTTCCACCCCATAAACAGCACTATGCCCGTGATTATTTTCACCCGTGAAATCCTCTAAGCTGCCGACAGTTTCTGCCACCCTTGCTCTTGTTGCACAGAGCCATCACTCAGGCTGTAATTTCACACTGAAAAGATCTGGGTTTGTGCATGTAAGTGGCTGCCTGTTTTGAATCCCCTTGCCAGGAAGATGTGAACAAGCCACACGCGAATCTGGGCTTGTGAACGAAAGAGGGTGGCTGGGACACAACTGTGTGGTTCAGGGTAGATGGGCACTGGTGGGAGAACTTTGCTGAGCTCCAACCAGCACCTTTTTCTCTTTTGCCAACTTCACTGACTTAAAAAAATCACTGTCTTTTTTCACAAAGGTGGGTCAAATTTGGTATGTTTGTGTTCTTCCTCGTGGATGCCAAATGGATTGTCTCTGCAGCTGGCTGGTAGCAGGAAAAGGAGAGTTTTAGGGAAGACATACATCTTTGTGTCATGTATCTTTGCACAAAACTTGTTCTTCTAGTTCAGACCTTGCCAGCCTTGGGGTTTGGGACCTTAGGTGTAGGCGTTGTAAATGGGGTTCAGAAGCTATAGCAGAGCAACATTTGAATTCTTGGTGTGTCCCAAGGGGAAGACCATGCATATGCAATAAATTGCAGGTAGAGTTTCTGCTTTTCTTATCCTTCTCCCACTCTACTCCCTTTAATTAAAACACCCCTGGAGGCTGTTCGGCAAGTGGGAACTCCTTTGGGATATTCAGGCAGTCAAAGCCTCCAAGGACAGACAGTCTCTGAGGGATATTTGCTGCCACAGCTATGCAATCCAGAATTGCTTGGTGTGACTGGAGAGCTCCCACAGGCACCTTGCACATCTGTAATGTAATGTAACAGTGCTACATCACTGTGTCCTCCTTAATGGGGACAGGCAGTCTCCACGGGATCCCTTGGGGGAAGGAGAGCAGCAGTTGATGTGTAGACAGGACAGTTCAAGCTTAATTGTTTCTGAGCTGGTGAAATTTCCATCCCTATCTTTAATATATACCCCTGTTTGGAAGGCCAAGGGGCCTGGCCATGGCTTCGAGGGAGGGTGGAGTGGCTCTTGTGACAGCGTTGCTTCTTTACAGACATCCATGGGAAGAGTAGAAGGAACAAGAGATTTTGGAGGTTTTCCATGCTCTTGGTTTCCGTGGTGCACAGAGTGGTGATGCTGGGTGGAGGTTGCTGTGAGCCTGCCATGTTTCTCTCTGCTAGATCCCCCTCGCATCCTTACTCTGGAGGAGCCGGTGCTGCACATGGACCACTGCATTGCATTTGCAGTGCACGGGAACCCAGCTCCCACCCTGCACTGGCTGCACAACGGCCAGGTCCTCCGGGAGACAGAGATCATCCGCATGGAGTTTTACCAGCAAGGGGAAGTGTCTGAGGGTTGCCTGCTCTTCAACAAACCCACTCACTACAACAATGGCAACTACACGATTGTGGCTACCAACCAGCTGGGCTCAGCCAACCAAACTATCAAAGGACACTTCCTTGAAAAGCCTTTTCCAGGTAGGATATTCAGTTTATCTCGTCAGGGCTCCTTGCAATCTGGAGGTCTTACTATGGCCCTGCCAGTAATCCTTGCACCTCAACAAGGCCTTGACAACCCAAGTTGGCTTTGTCTGAACATCAGGTTGGAAGAGGTGACCCCTGGCAGCCTCTTCTTCTGACCAGTATGATTTTCCTCCACAAGTGTACTTGGGTGTCATATGAACTCTTTAATTCTGGGAGAGGCACTAACTGCTTTAGATAATTTTATTTTGTAGCATATTCTGCAGTGTATTTATTTATTTATTTTAAAGACCTTTAGTAATTTCCATGGGAATAAGGATGTAAGTTTGGTCAATTATTTTGGATCTCCTTTTGGGTGCCCCAAAGACATTGCTGAATTTTTTCTAGAGAAAGTGTTCTGCTGTGTGGTAGTCATAAGCTATAGAAAGGAAAAGCCTTTGAAGTGATGCAGCCTGTCCTTTTTGGTTTTTTTACTTCTAGCTTGCATTTGTGAAATGATTAAAGCTGGATGCAGCAGTGTCAGGATTGTTTTCTTTCCAAATGCAATATGTGCAATTCCAGGATGACAGGGCTACAAAAGATGCGACAGCTCAATTAGTCACTTTGCATCAGTTTGCTGGGATTTCTTAACTGATTGCTTGGAATTCCCTGTTGCACTCCCTGGTGATTCACAGCTTAAGTGCAAAAAAAAAACCAAAAACACATTTGAGGACATGAAGATCCATCTCTGGGAAGCACTGTGGAGGCTTTTGTGGTGGCCTGTCTGCTCTATGGGAGCATCTTGGTCTGTTCCCTGACAGTGCAACACCACGCTGGCCACCATGGAGTTAAGATCTGTGCTGCCTTCAGGAATGATGCCATGAGAAAGTGGCAGCTCTAAATTGGCCCCTGCAGCCCAAGAAAATCCAGCAAAATAGGACGTTTGCTAAATATAGCAAAATACCAACGGTACTCTCATTTATTATTTATATCACACCATATATGTACACAGAGTTTTCCCGCAGGTCAAATATCATAAATGCAAACCCAAATCTCTGCCTTGAAGATCTGACAATTGAACAAATGAGCTGATATGGATGGGAGTGGAAAATTTGTATTCTGACTTCAAGGATGCTGCCCTGTTTGACTATCTGACCTATTTATGTTTCCTTCTGTCAGGGCAGAAGAGCTTATCAAATGTAGGTGGGTGAGGAGAGGTGCGCAGGTTTGCAGTCTCAGCTCTGTCAGGTCCCACCTTTGTGACTCAATTTCTCCATCTGTGAAGTGGGGGCAGCTCCTAACAAGGTGCTGGACCTGCAGGAAAGGGAGGCAGATATGTTCTGGAGAGCTGATTTTGGAAAGGGATCTGAGTCATGCTGTGGTGTGGAAAAGAACATTGATGTTTGAAGAGCATCTTGTGTTAGAGGCTCTGGGAGAATGGGGTTCTGTGAATATATGTAAAATATTGCCCTTGTGAATGCAGCTCCACCCACTCCCCAGCTGCTGTTGGTGTGGGGTGTTTACTGACCCTGAACCATCTCTCAGCAGGAGCTGACCCATTTCCTTTATTTCTTGTGATCCAAAGTCCCAAGCCATTCCTCACCCTGGCAGACCCTGTCAGCCCAATGCAGGATGTAATTTACTTTTCCTGAAGCTTGGTGCTTCGTCCACTACCACAGCTGACATACACATTCACTGCAGCTGACGTTTATAATTTCCCATTTGAAGGTAGATTCCTTCAGAAAATGCCACACACTGAAGGTTCCCCAGTGTGGCTCATTTGAGCCCCTTGTTGCTTACAGCAATTCACACGTGCAAGGGCTTTGCTGTCACTACTCAGGGTGAGATTATTAGTCTTAATTAATTAATGGAAGCACAGTGTCTAGGAGACTTTCTGTCAGCATAGAAAAGGACCTATGACCATGTATTTTAGAACTCCCTGGTCAAAAACCTCTCATTGGTAAAAGGCCACACTGCTTTCCAGGCTGAGAGGAGCAAGGTGCTGTTAGAAGCTGGGATCTGGGATGTGTAAGCTGCATGCCGTATCTGCCTTCTCTCTGATGCTGCAGGGCAGTGGCTCCCAGGACAGAATTGTAAAATTAATTTCCTGTAAAAATCTCATTGCATGTTGTCATTGGTATCTCTGCCACAGGCTACCAACTCCTTATTTAATCCACAAAGGTTAATGTACCTGTGATGAGTGTTCAGTTCTTTGGGAACTTCTCACAAAGCTCAAGTTGGCTGAAATTTCTTGGCTATTTTTTATGCTTGGAAAAATAGGGTTTAATGGGAAAAAAACCCTTTTTGTGCATTTCTGTTGAATTTGCTTAGTCCAGCAGAGAAAAATGGAAAGGGGAAAATGTAGAAGCAGCAAGAATTTTATGACTAGATTGTGCCTTAATAGAAAAGAAAAAGTCTCCAAATAAAATATTTTTTCTTTTTTTTTCCCCTCTTGCTAGAAAAAGCCAAGGAAAGTTACTCTTCTGCTTGACTTAAAACAAAAATATTTGTTCAGATTTTTTCCCCTGGTTTGGAAAGCAGTGTTTGTCACCTGGGGTTTGTTTTACACTCCCCTTCCAAACCTCACCCATGCTCCAATGTGAGCATTTCAGATCCTTCCAGGAGCCCTGTGCCAGCAAAGCTGTGTAAACTCCAGTTAATATCGGGCTCAGTTTCTTACACGGGTGAGTGAATTGGAAGCTGACGTGATTCTCACTCTGTGTAAACTGAGTGTCACTGAGGGCTTTAGATCTCACTGTCTGGGGCCTCAGCCACCTCTGGAGCTGAAGGAGCTTTGCTGAATAGACTGGAGCAGCCAGCAGGCTGACAGCAGGGCAAGAGCAGCTCTTGGACAGGCACAGCCTCCGTGTCCAGTTCAGAAGCTATCAGCTGTTCTGAGTGCCTCGTGAGTAGCAGGTCAGAGGAGGTCTCCTTGAACTCCCAGCCCCAAGCAGGGCTCTCCTCCATGGGAGTTGGTCCTCATCCTTGAAGGATTTTATCCATGGATGCACACTGCCTTGCCAGGCAAAATCTGTTTCTGTCCCCTCCACCTCCATCCTACAGAGCCCTGCGTGTCTGTTGAGCTTTGCTCACCTGCTGAAAGCAGGGGTGTTTACCAATCATTCAGAAGTGCTACTTCTTGTCCATTTTGGCCTCACAGTAGTATCCCTCCCCTCCTCTTTCAGCCCAAGGTTCTTCATCCTGACCTCCAGCATGTCCTGCTGGCACATACACTGCAATTTTCCAGGAAGAGTTGCCCAAGAGGAAAAAATAAGAAAAATTGGTTTCCTGGGCTCTTTGGGGTGGTGGAGTGTGTCTGAAGTGCGTGGGGAAGGAGACCCCTCTCCCTTTGCTGTGCTGCTAACTGTGTTGCTTCTCTCTTTGTCCTTTCCACAGAGAGTACGGACAACTTTGTCTCAAGTAAGTGCCTCCTTGCCTTTTGAATACTGTGGTTGGTTTGTTTCTGTGGTTTCCCCTTCCCCTCTGTGATTTACATAGCAAAAATGAGGAAGCCAGAAGCAGGTTGGTGGAGGTTGCACAAAGCCGTGGTGGTGGTGTTGTTTGTATGAGGGGTTTACCAGTTGTCTTGGTTCTTCTCACACATAAAGACTTTGACTTTAGGTATCAGAAGGTTTAAGATAGTTTTATTATATTTGGTTCTATGTTCCAGGTCTGAGGCTTAATGTTTCATATAGTGCAGTTTGGTACAAATCTCTGCTTTGTTAGAGAGAAATGCCTTCTTACAGAATGCTCTGTTACAGAATGCTTCTGTGTTTGTAGAAAAATGTTCTTATCATACTAAAGTGAAGTGCTGGTAACCACATAGTTTAGAGTCCTACAGTTGGTTAAAAAGAGATAAAGACAAAAATACTAGATGTATGTCCTTGAAAGCAGGACATAGTTTAGAGGTTGTTTACAAAAATCTCTCCTTGAGAGAGCAAGTCTCTCCTGGGAACAAAGCTTAGCAGGCTTGCAGAAACCCAGAAACTCTCATGACGACACCCTGGCTTCCCTGTGCATGAACAAGATTGTTGGGCAGCTTGTGCTCAGCTCGGTAATCTCAAGAGACCAGGAGGTGTTCATCTGCCTCTAGTGGTTTCCCAAAGAAGGTCCTATAAAGGAAATGATGGTTGGTTGTGGTGTAGCAAAAGGGATCTTAATTTCATGCAGGCTGGGCTGTCCCCAACAACAACATCTCTCTGGTGTGGGCTGGGATGAGAAGCAGGACTCAATTCTGTCACGTTTCTTCAACAAATTCTTCCCTCCACCCCCTCCAAAACACATCATACACCACACACCACAAAAAGCATTCAATTTACTGTTTCTTCAGATCAAGTTTTGCTGGAGTCAGTTGTGTTTTAACCCCACTTAGCTCAGCACATTTCTGAAAACTAGGAAGAAAGCTCAGGGGTGGTGGGAACCTATTCCAGGACACCAGGCACCCAAATGTTTCTCATTTGTGAGGCTGGAACAACATCAGCATAGTGCTGGTCTGTGTTTTCTCTGCTGATGTGCACAGGGAGCTCTCTGACGGTTGATTTGTGCCTTGTGAAACAGAAACTTGCAGCCTCTTTTAGGGGTGAATTGAATCTCGTTAGGCCAGGCAGTGCTGTTGGAATTGCTGGCGCCTTGGGAGTCCCATGGGAGCCACACTGAGTTTTGTGTCTTTGGTGTTTTGGTTTCAGTCGGTGATTATGAAGTGAGTCCCACCCCACCGATCACTGTGACCCACAAACCAGAGGAGGACACTTTTGGGGTGAGTCCTGGTCTCTTCTCTACAGAACTGCTTTGCATTCATTCCTTGTTGTTGATGACTCAGTATTTGTATTTCTCTGCTGTTTTGAGATGTTTGCAAGGAAAATCTCTTCCTTTATGACTCAAGACAGCAATCAGAAGGATTCTGTGGCCTGTGTCAGGCAGGTAAAATACTGACACAAACCATCTGATCCTCTTGGGTCTGCAGTGTAGAACCAGGGAACTCTTTGAAAACAAGGCATCCTGTGAAGTCTCTGCTGGCAGGGTCAGGAATTCTCACTCTAAAAAAGTAGCGCCCAGAGAACAAACAAACAGGCAATTGTGTGTTTTGGACTGTTATTGATCTGTTAAGCTTAGTCTGGTGAGGGACCAGGGTTTAGTTTGGTTCAATTCTGTCAATGTCTGTTTGCCCTCTCTCCTACTGTGCAGGACATGCCTAAAATGAAAAAGGAAAGTAAGTCTAGGGCTTATCAGATCTCAGTATTGTCTTTCTTCTGCAGAATCCCAGTAGAAAAAAGAAAAAAAAAGTGTGCATCAGTATTAGAAGAAAAAAAATTAGCATGTTACACAATTGCTCTAATTCTGTGAAAGTTTTAAGATACTGAAATCCATGAGGTGTCAACAGAATAAGCAAAACTCAGTCCACCCTGGTTTCAGTTCTCATCTAACAGAAAACTTCCTTTTACTGAAGTGGAAGCTTTGAACAGTGAGGCTGGAGTAATAATGTGCCCTGACTATTAAATATAAAGCACAGAAAACAAGCTGGGGATGAAAATAGAGTGTGGTAAAATAAAAATTTAAAAATATTATAACAAATGTACCAAGAGCAGGGAAAAGGATTGCAAAATGAAATTACTTCTTCTTAGTTAAATGATGTATTTTCTATTATAGTGGAATACAGTTTTGTAAAAGGAAGCAAAGTATAAATGCATCACAAAACCTAGTACAGAACAATTGGACACATGCCAGAGAAATTGTTGTTTACATCAATGCAATAAAAAGTATTTTGAGCAAAGACTTGAAGGAATAAATATTCATGAATATTAAAAAAAGCCTGGGATTGTAAACCCTTTAGGGCAAGGAGGTTTTCTTTCCCTGCTTGTACACTGCCACAGTGGAACCACAGCTCCAGTGAAGGACTTGGACATTGCTCTACTATAAATATTTACTAGTAAAATTACAATAAACAGGGAACCGTTAAAAGTTTTTGAAAAACTCAGATGTTTTATGAGGAAAAACTCCTTAGTTCTACTTAATTTCTTCTGTTTTCTCTTTGTGTTGTGTTATTTTCCCTCACTCTGTCCTGAGGGATTTTTTGATGGAGGCAGAATTGTGCTCCCAGCTGAGCTTTGACAAGCTTTAGTGTTGTGATGTCATGGCAAAGAGGTGATGTCAGAAATGGAGGCTTGGGATGTGATGCAGTGAAGGGACAGCCCAGGCACTGGAGCAGAGGTCTTTTTTCCCTGCAGATATATGGAGTGAGAGGCTGGGGAAAACTGGCACCAGAACAGCATCACTAATGGGAAGATCCCAGATCTCCCAGTCCTGCAGAAAGCCTGTAATGCCTCCAAGCTGTGCCAAGGCCTGCTGCTTTAGCTTGTGCTTTCCTCCACAGCTGATATCCAGAGGGCTGCAGCAGATGGTGTGAGCCTATAGAAAGGTTAACTGGGCAAGGAGGTGCTGTATTTCTGATTTAGACTCCTAAATTTCTCTGTGGTGACTCTAAGGCTTTTTTTCTTCCAGGTTTCCATAGCAGTTGGGCTGGCAGCTTTTGCTTGTGTCCTCTTGGTCGTCCTCTTTATTATGATCAACAAGTACGGCCGGCGGTCCAAGTTTGGGATGAAAGGTGGGTGCAGTCACTTTCCCCTAGCAGGAGGCACCTTCCAGGATTGCCCAGCTCTTAGAGCACACATGGAAAGGTGTTGTGGCTTTATTCCTGCAACTCAAAGCCTTCTAAAGGGAGTGCAGTCCCCTTCTGTTTCTTGAGAGAGTAATGGAGACAAGTGGGCTGGTGGCTCTCACCTGTGTGAGCTTCTGTGAGATGCTGCTGTCACTTTATGTCCATACTGGGAAGGCAGTGGTGTGGAAGGTCACTTTCTGATGACTATCTAATGAAAGGTTTTCTACTCTGTGTCATAAATAACGACTTTAGAAATTTATTTCTACTGTCACTGATAGTGGCTGCAAAGTGAGAAGGTGTTTGATACTTGCCAGGCAGAACTGGCCTCTGTCCTGGGGACACCAGCCCTATGATGAGACAGAACCAATGCCAGAAGTAGATAATTCTGTGCCATCTGCTTTTTGTGACTCTGCTGGTATCTCCAGCTGGGCAGCGTTGGTGGTGCCCGGTGAAGGCTGAAGGAAGAGCCTGCACATGACAAAGTAGCTCCCAGCCTAACTGGTGGCTCATGCATGCAGTGTTTGAAGCCAGGCTTTGACAAACATGAGCTTCTCCCAAGGCTCCTGAGTCACTGCCTATTTCCTGGCCTTGCTGTAGTGTCTGCTTCAGGGCAGGTTGATAGGTTTGGGAATGTTCCCTGCACTTGCCTAGGGGTTTGTTTTCTTCACGTAGATATTTCCTGAGTGGGTCCAGATGGGATTCTGGCTGGAGTTTCTCCTATGCATCCTATGGAGATAGAAGACAGGACATTTAATTAAATAGTGAATCTTCTACACCAATTTAGGACTATTTAGTCCATATGTCCAATGATAAGAACCATCTGGTGGAGTGTACTGACTGGTGGGTGGAGTAGAGGAATGGAAGACACGGTTCCTGGGATCAATTCCCAGCTCTTCTACTGACTCACTTAGTGGCCATAGGCAATTAGCAGACTTAACCTCTGTCTCTGCTCTAATTTCCCCATCTGTAAAACTGGGATGATGTTATGTGCTTTCGGGAGGGATTTGTCAGAATACTTCGGAAGTGCTTGGGCATGTGCCACTGATGGAGCTTTGAGACAAAAATATGAAAAGGAAAAGTAACATCTGACTCTAGTGGAAGAATCAAAGAGGAGTGAAGTGGGCCTACTGTGAGTAATGAGTCTTGGTGAACTGATGTGTGTATGTGTTTAGAGGTGTTTGGATAAGTATGTCAATGGATATTCTGCATTCCGAGAAACCAGAGGGGTGCCATGATGGACCCTTGTGTGTGAAGTTCAATGGAGGCAAAATTGTTTAGCTAGAAAAGTCTGCTTTCCTCCTCATCATGCCACATTTCTTCCAATTCTGATATGAAACCACAACCCTGCAAAGTTTTTATAAGTTTTATTGGCTTTGCTTGGAGAAATGGAATTGACAGAAGACAAACACATCTTCAAAACCAGGGAGATTATTAAAGTCACAATTGCCATAGGCACCACCATAGCCTACTCGCACTGCCTAAACTCTGCTCTGCTCAGTTAACTCTTGGGCAGGAGACATCCTTTGTGGCACCTAGTGTGTTATCATTTTCTAAGAAAAAAAAAAACAAACCCAAACCCTGAGTCTTTCTGGGGAAGTGCATCCCTGATTCAGGAGCTGTTTGTTGCCAGCTGATATGTTGCCACTTGTTGAAATCCCAGCTTGGCAGGCCTGCAGGAGCAGGTTTTTCCTGTTGATTTTGTCAGATGCAGAACATTGTGTGCTCGTGTTGGACATGTTACCTAAAGCACCTCATGAGTCTTTCTGAGTACATCTTTTTCCTTCTGCTTCTCCGAGTGTCGAGCAGATGGTTTATTTCCTAGAGAGAGGTGAACGTGGACTGACAAAGCTGGATGTCACTCTGGGTTTGGGAGGCTCCCTGGGCCAGCCTGCTGGATTGCCCACCAGCCTTAGAACCAGGCTGCCAGGTGTGCAACATCCCAGCTGCCTTTGCTGGCAAGAAGGCCATCGTGACTTGAGGGACGTGTGCTGGGAGAGGGCTCCGAGGGGATGGTCTGTCCACCTTTATCTTCTTCTGGCTGGCAGCACAGCCTTGGAGCACTGCGGCAGAGCCCTGCCAGAGGCGGTGACTGATCCAGCAGCAGCGGAGCGGTGGGAAAGCCAGCGGAGCCAGGCGTGCCTTCGCCGGGCTGCAGCGCTGCCACCAACAAAAGCTCCTTTGAGAGCGGCTCTGACGCGCTCTGCTCCTCAGCTGAGCTCCCCAGCCTGGCTCCGGGCCATCCCTCTCGCCTTCCCTCCGGAGGGAGCATTCATTAGCGCGGCACGGCGGAGGTCAGAGCCCCTTTCTGGCCGCCTCTCGGCTCTGCCTGCCGTGGCTGGGACGGAACAGGGGTGGGCTGAGGCAGCTGGGGGCAGCCAGCCGGGAGATCACTGGAGCTGCGGTGGTGGAGGCGGCAGGGAAATGGCAAACAAAGCTCCTTTTTGTGAAAAGTGGTGTTGCATGAGCAACAGAGAGGCGGTGGAGGGAAAACCACTGGGGAAAATGAATGTTAAAACTGAGGCTCGTTGAAGTTGCAGAAATGCAGCCACTCGTTGAAGGGTGTTGTATCCAGAGGAGGGGCTGGGATGGTTTTTAAAGCCTTTTATTAGTGTGGGAAAAAGAAAAGAGTCTTACCAAGCAAGAAATTGAAATTTGGAGTCCTTTGGTTTACTCTGTGTCCGAAGGGGGTGGTTTTTTTTTTGATGGGATAGACCACATGGGAATAAGGAGCCCAATATCCTGCTCTCAGTCTCTACTTGCTCCAGCCCTGGGGCCAGTGTCCCACGTCCCCTGACTGCCCACCCAAGGTGGAGGGCTTTACACCTCACCTCCTGGGTTGGGCTTGTCACTACAACCCTTGTAAACAGTGTCTTCCAATCCAAGTTTAATCTCAGCAGATGACAGGAAATGAAATTTTGTAGTATAATAAAAAAGCCACATGCAAGTTCCAGGACTAAGAAAAATTAAATTTCATGAAAGAATAATAATGGCACAGAAAAGATCTGGGGCATACAAAATGTTTGGAGGGCACAGTGATGGAGACGGTAAATACTTAAGTTGATGGACTAAAATATATTCCCCTTTTACTTGTTTTCTGTTACATTTGCAGATGCCTCAGGATGAAGGATGTGTACTCATGCATATCTCTGATATATTCCTGGTGCTGCACAACTTCAATAAAAACCAAATGGAGTTAGCTGAGATATGCAGAGAAAGGTGCTAGAGAAAATCTAGAGACAAGAGCACTTGTAGTTTTGCTGAGATTAACTGTTTTCCAGGCTCTGAGATGAAAAACTACTTCCATTGTCCAAACAAGGTTTTCATCCTCGAGTGGAGCCAGTGCCGGCCAATGGTTCAGACTTGGTTACAGCTGGCAAAGAGTCGATTGGTTTTTAATCTGATTTCCTAAAGAAATAAGGCGTGTGATCATGCTGCCTCTCTGCACACACAAAAGTGTGTGTGCACAGCTCTGCCTGCCTGGATTTCCCTTGTTTGTGCTGCAGCTTCTGGATGTGCTGGCCAGTTCCACCCAGAGGAGAGGGAAAAGGACTTACAGATGCCTTTACAGGGATCATGAAGTAAGGGAACTTAATAGAATGACAACTCAGGTGACGTCCTGCTGATAAAAAAATGCCTCAAGCCTTTCTGGGCTTTGGAAAATTCTTATGGAAACTCAGCCTTGGATAGAAAAACACAGTGATCAGGCTTTCACGGGGTCTGCTGTGGTGGGTGGTGTGCACGAGTGTGCACATGCATATATGTGTTTTCTTTCTGAATAGGCAGAAACAGCAAGGAGGGAACAGTAAACAAATACTGCCCACGCTTTCTGTAATGTTTGAGGAATCCCATCACTATCAGTTTATTTGATATTTGCTCTAATAGCCCTGATCAAAGTGCTGGCACTGCTGATGTGCATGTGGATGTCAGAAATACTTGCAGAGCTGTTCCATTGTAATTTAGTGTTAGTTAAAAGGTACTTAAAGCAGTTGCCTATTTGATTATGATTGGGGGCCATTAACATTTTTTTCCATAAACAGATGGTTACTGTCCGCTGAGTTGATTGCAGAACAATTCCAGAGTTCTAATTCAGGAGGAGCAGCTCCTGCAAAGATATCTTGGGTGCCTGGCTTTTTGCTTTTGTTGATTTGGATTTTTAATGTCTTTTTTTTTAGTTTTCTTCTTTCTTTTGTTTTTTTTTTTTCCTTTCATTATATAATTATTGCTACAGGTTCAAAGCGAGGGAATATATATATATCACAGCCATGACCTGCCTTTCAGATGAGGCTTAGTTCTGTCCCATGTTGCCTTGGCCAAGCCTGGCTATAATCATATGCTTATTTTATGTTTTTCCCCCCGATTATTTGTTGTACAGGCATGGACAAACCCTCTGCAGCTTGGAGAGCCTGCATATCAAGGGTTTGCTGCTCAGAAGAAATCTGTGATCAGGCCCCTTTCATTCCTTCCTCCTGGGAGCCTGCCATGTGGTGGGAGCAGAAAGAAAGAGCAAAGTACTATCAATCTGGCACAGCTACAGGAGAGAAACAGCCATACATCAGCAGCAGGGATTTGGGGATGTATAGCTCTCTAGAGCAATGGACTGGAAAGGAGAACCCATTGCTGCTGTGTTCTTTGAGCTGGGTCTGAGATGTGCTGAGCCCCCTGACACATCTGAGCAGAGTGGCTGCATGGGACTGATGGAATTCAGGGGTTCTCCTTGCTGGTATCCTTCAGTTTGTTTGCAAATACCCTTGATATACTTCTACTCCTCGATATTACTTGGGTTTATTTGCCTGGGAAGTGGATTGAAAGGGCATGTGGTTTCACTGGGGCTTCCTTCTATAAATACCTGTTTGTACTCTGCTGAAGTGCAAGCTGTGCTATTTTTATGTTTATTTATTTAATGCCTTCAAGGTGATAAAGCATAAAGCTCTTTGAGCTGCTGAATATTGCTTTCAATGACTACCTGAAACTAAGTTGTAGACAAGTGGGGGTCAGTGTCAGTCCCTTCTCCCAGGTAACAAGCAACAGGTCAAGAGAACAAGACCTCAAGTTGCACCATGGGAAGTTTAGATTGGATATTGGGAAAAATTTCTTCACTGGCAGAGTGGTTGTGCATTGGAACTGGCTGCTCAAGGAAGGGTTGAAATCACTGTCTCTGGAAGCATTGAAAAACGTGGATGTGGCACTTAGGGACATGTATAGTGGTAGAACTGACAGTGTTAGGTTAATGGTTGGACTTAGTAATCTTTGAGACCTTTTCCTGCTTTGATGGTTTTTTGGCAATTGTCTCACCCTCTGCTGGACCATGCAGTCTGTAACTGGTATGGTGGCAGCAAGGGACAGCTGCTATGGAGCCCTGGGTTCCAGACATCCCACCTGTCCCCTGTGACAGGCTTCTGCTTCTCCTCTTTGCAAAGGCAGATCCGCTCTCACTCCTGCAGTTAAATGCTGGCACCCCTTGTCCCTCAGTCCCAGGTGGTGTTGGTCTGCTGAAGGCTTGGAAGGTCACACTGTTCCATGGTGCTGTCTGAAGGGGCAGTGTCACTGGTTTGCAATGAACACAGACACATGACTCCAATATCAGAAGGCAAAAGAATAAAAGAAGGCTTTTCTTATTAAGTTACATCTGCTTTTATAGAACCTTCCACTAACCGAAAGGTGATTGTGTGTGTCAAAGACACTTCTTGTACGATAATTGTTCAACAGGGTTAAACAAAGTGACAGATATTTTGAGAACAGAAATAGTGGAAAACATGATAACAAAAACCACCTCTGTGCAAAACAATATCTGTGCAAAACACCACCTGTGTTTTTCCCAAGTTGTTTGGACAGATTTTCTTTGGGAAAGAGAAGTTATCTCTAAGATTCCCATGAGAAAGCAAAGTCTTTCTCTGGGAAAGTAAAAAGCCTTTCTCCTGGGAATGCAGCAGCAGCCAGGTACAAGAATCTCTCATAGACACAGACTGTCAGCCCCACAGGGCAGAGAGCCATCCTTGGCTGGACAGGTGCATTGAATGACCCTGCAGGAGAAATGGTTAGCAAAAGGTCAGGATTTATTTAGATCTAGAAATAAAACATTTTCCTACTCCCAGAAGTATTAATAGGTTATTTATAAAGGAAATGTAAAGTGCACTGACCAGCCATTATTTATTTCGGTTGCTGTTACAAAACCCAGGTGTCTTTTTTAGGCCACTGCTGGAAGCAAAAAAAAAAAAAAAAAGATCAGTGGTGTTCAGGTGACCCAAGAAGCCCCAAGCCTGTTTCACACCATATTCCTGCAGGCTCTTCCTCCCTGTGCATGACCTCCCTCACTCAGGGTGTCCGTGTTTGCTCCAGTCCCCAGCTGGGTGCTCAACCCTGGGTGCACTGAGGAAGCCCCATGGCAGAGCTGGTGTTTGCCCAGGGCAGCTCAGCATCAGCAGTGTCTCCTTTCACAAACACTTCTCACGCTGTGGTGTTAAAAGCTGCGTGAGTGACCCTCATCTTACCTGTGATTCTACATCAGCTGAGGTGCTGGACAGAGATTGGCATTTATTTATTTTTTTAATGCGTTTTTTTTTTTTTTAATTGAAGCATCCTTTTTCCAGCCTCAGAGCATCAGCTTTTCCACCAGCAAAGCATTAACAATTGGCAGTGCTGGGGATGCTGCTCCTTGTGGCACTGTGCTGGCTTCTGCCTTTGTGTAAACCTGTAGGAGTGACAGAGTAAGAATGAGCCATGGCTGCTTCCCTTGGCCCACGGGGGTGGGAAGATGTCATTCACCCACTCGCCATCCAGGAGCAACTGAATTGCCCCGAGTCCTCATCCAACAGCTTGCACCCATCTTTGCCAGAGCTGTGAGATTGCCCAGGCTCAGTCACCTCAGCAGCCTCCCCAAAGGACCATGCAGAAGGTGCTAATCCTCACAGGGCTCCTCTCCACAGCACTGATGCTCCTGCCTGCCCTTTCCTTGCCTCCCTGGCTCTGGCCTCTGTTTGCTGCTTGTTCTGATGGTGTCTGTCTGTCCTCACATGGCTTTGCTGGAATAACAGCACAGAGACAGAACAATTCTGTTGATCTCCGGAACAGGTACTACATGCAGCAGCAGGTTAAGCTATTTTGTTTAAACAATATGACTAAGTCTGATAAGACCCCCATCTCCACAAACCTTGTGCCCTATGCACTCTCATGTGCCTCTCTGCATGCAGCCAACCACCAGACAAATGAATGCCAACTTTGAGTGGCTTTAATAAGGTGCAGGGCAGTGTTGGAAGAAACAAAGGACTTTAATTAATATTTTAGTTGTGGTTTGTCTGTACTGCACTTGTCCAGTTATTCTTTGAAAAAGATTTTGCTACTGCTAATGCTGATAAATGGTCTTCTGGGAGGATGTCCCTGTTGAGTTTATCACCTCTTCCTCCTCATGGCTTGCTGTAGGACTGTTGTTCATTTATGTGGTATTTAGCCAGGGATGCAGAGATTTGTCACTCTGTCCTTAAACCCTGGAGAGAGAGAGAGAGTTTTGCACTTTGTCAAGGAACAGGTGACTGCGATGTAAATGCAGGATTAGCAAGGGAGACGTTTGGCAGCTGTGAAGGCAAACGGAGAGAAGAAAGAAAAGTGCTGCTTGGTTTTGAACTTGGGATGAATGTGCTTGAAGGAGTGCCTAGAAATTCAGAGGCAGTGGAATAAACTCCCAAGGGAATGGATAAGAGCTGTCACCTGGACCGTTCAAGCTTTGACTGGCAAAAGCACTGGGAAAGCAAATTGTAGGGAGCACTGGAGCATCTGATGATCTAATGGGCTTGTTCCATCTCCAAGTTCTATTTCTTGGGGTGCAATAGAGAGCCTGTCTATGTCCAGGACAGCTCCAAAAACCTCCATCAGCAGCACCAGTATTTAGCATCTGTTGATGGAAGTGCTCAGGCACCTAATTTCAATCTACAACCATGCTATTAAAAATCAATGGACCAGAAGATAATGCCTGTACACAAAAGCTGCTGGGTAGTATTTTGTGCACAGGAGAAATAAATCACATTTGGAGTCTCGTATTTTGTGTCTGAGGAGCAAGGGTTATAATACAGCTTCTGTTTGGGACAGTGGTCTTCAATTTAAGCCATGGCCTTGGATAATGTAGTAGAATAGAGGGATTCTATAGAATTCTGCTGTCCTGAGCTCTTGTGGTTCAGGAAAGGGACTCAGGATGTCACTCAAACTGGCCACAGGTCTTTCTTTGGACTCTGTGTATGAGACACGGCTGCTGTCAGGGTGATTGAGGGGTACCATGCTGGGAATGATGTCCAGTACACCCACAAAAACTCATCCCAGCCTAGTCATCAGCTGTCAATGTGCTCTGCTCCACACTCAGGCTGTGTTGCAGGATCTCCCCTCTGCTCTCAGGCTTGTGGCAGGAGAAGGGCTTGAAGCTGGGCATTTTCTCTGTCTTGTCTCACAGCCCCTTTGCTCCCTGTATCTGCTGGAACCTGCTAGCTCCAGAAAAGCTTTACTTCCTTGCTTTGGCCCTGCACCTGCAGGAGTTACCAGCCTCTTCTGGAAGGGAATGTTTCACATGAGGACACTCACACTGCAGCCCAGCATCTCATGCACCTTGGTGTTGTGGAGGTTTTATGGCTCTGCTGGCTACCCTTGGATCTTGCTGAAAGACCTGACTTTGTGACCAGCAAGGGGTTTTCCCTACCAAAAATGTGAGAAAGCCATGTTGGATCAGATGCCTGTTTAGAAGCAGAGTCTCTGGGCAGGTGGTTTTGCCACATCTGCCATTGATGTCACTCAAACTAAAGCAGTGAACAGCTTCAAAAACTGCAGAGGGTGAAAAATCACACAGCTAAAGCAAAGAAAAAGGATATGTCTGCTTGGACTTTGGATTAAAAGCTCTTTGGCTTGCTTCTCATTCCATGTGAACAACCTGTAAGAACCTCCATGTCCATCTTCTCTCCAGGCCAGCTCATGCTTCATCCTCCCCAGCAAACTGCAAGCTCTTCCCAGCCTAGTGCAGTCAAGAGTCAGACAAGAGGCTGTGAATCAGTGTGAGAGGAAGAGCATTGTTTTCCTTCACTTGTTCTTTCTTCACAGTACAATTCACACGGCAGGGGCTGAGACGTCGGTGCCACGGCAGCTCCAGGGTGGGCAGTGCTGGAAGGGGCTCCCTGGCTCATCCCTGTCCTCCTCCTCCTGCAGGAGCCAGCTGTGCTGGGATTGGGGTAGGGGAGAACTGGCCTTTTTGTAGCTGACAAGACAATTTCATCCCGGTGCTCTAAAAACTCTTGTGACATCCCCAATTTTCCAGATGGATAATGAAAACCTGTGAGCAGCACCGTCACGGCGGCTTCTGAGGCATTTTCCTGTGGAGCTGTGTCCATTGGTTTCATAGCTGCTGACAGGGCTTAATAATCATTACACTTAAGTGGAGCTGGCACTCAGGGAGGCAGGTAAAGACACTCCTGCCCTGGGGCTGAGAGACATTTCTCACCATGCAGAGGAGAGATGGGAATGGGATCTGGAGATCCTCATCCTGATGGGCCCATTTCTGTCTCTCCTTCTCCTAGGCTGCACAGCAGTGCAGGACATGCTGGCCAGATCTCCTCATCTCTTGCTCAGAAGCCTCTTGGCACCCTCTCCTGGCATCCAGGGATGCCCTGAGTCTGACCTAGGGCATCCTGTGCTTCCACTGGGCCACTGCTTTGGAAAGAGGAAAACAGAGCCAAGTTTTCCCCAGTCAGCAGGTGCATAGTCCATGCAAAAAGCAAAGCGTGTCTTTGTCCAAAGTGGCTGTAGTAATGACATGAAAAAAAAAAAACAACAACCCTATAATTTTGAGGTAACAATGGTCTAGGATCAATATTTATTCTTATTGATTTCTCAATTTCTCTAACAATTTTTCATTTGGTTTTTGGGTAAATTCTCATGACCATCCCTGTGCACACAGCAGTGGGATGCTGCAGCAGGCCTGAGTAGCTGGTAAGGAACTCTGGAACAGCAGGGCAGGGCAGACACTCCTCCTGCTGGTGGGGTGCAGTGCTGGGGAACTGGCTGCTGAGACCTGTCAGGGGGATGTGTGCTGTGCAGAGTATCTGTGCTGATCACCAAAGTGCTCTGGAGCCAGACCCAGGGGCAGGGCAGGTTGCTGCTAGAGAACTGCTCAGTCTGTTTATTTAAGTTAACTCATGACTTGCTTTTATATCCCATCCCCCTGGCTGTTCACCCCTGGGCCGTTGCAGCTGGCTCTTCCAGCAGTGCTAAACAAGGGCATGGATGCAAACCCTCCTTCATCCCAGCCCAGTCCTTCCAGCACCGCCATCACGTTTTTTTGTTGTTGCCCTTTGCTGAAGCTCCCTGGTGTGTGGGAGTCTTCTGTCCCTGCACCCAGAAGGGTTGAGGATTACCCCAGGTTTGGTCCCCCAGTGCAGGGTGGGGACACCTCCCCCTGTGCCGAGCATGGTCCCACTGTCCTGCTCCCCTGCAGGCTCATAACCCGTTTGCAGCCTGTGGTCACCACCAGCACATCTCAACATTAACTGTTTTCCAAGTTCCTGCCTCCCAGTAAACTGGTGATTTATCACCAAAACTTTTTTTTTTTTTTTTAATGTTTTTGAAGTTTACATCCCGGTTTTCTTACTTCTGCTGTGTTTGCTGGCTGAGGGATGCATTGCCCCTCTGACTTTGTGCCTTTGGTGTCTCTTGACTTAGGAGAAGGCAGCTGAGCTGGTGGGAATGAACCAGCTCTGCTCAGTCATTGAGCCTCAGTAGTGGCTTCAGAAATTATGATGGTCCCACCTGATCCCTTAAATAGACACATATTATTGCCATGTAGACTGGCTTAGAGCTCTGCCATAGTTATGCCACCCAGACTGGCACTAGCAGGGAAGAACACTGTAAATCAAATTTACTGTTATATTAGTATGGAAGTGCTCATATCCAAGCCAGTTTGAATTAATTTTTCAAGAAAGTTTTTCTCTGAGACATTATCAAATATATTACAGTCTTCATTGACTAATTTTGTAATTCAATCTGGGGAAAATAAGGCATTGAAGGTAGTTCAGCATGATTTGTTTTTATAGACCAACTGCTTCATCCTCTTGATTCCACTATCATTAAGCCTCTTAAATCTTTTTTTCCTTTGATTTTTCACTATAAATTTAAAGTTAGGTTTATTAATTTATTCTTCACACCAGGCAGGATAACAAATACAAGTTTTATGCATATATATGTATATAAAGGGAAAAGTCTTTACAGATTTAAAGAGCTTCTGCCTTCTTGACAAGTTTCTCAGCCTGGAATTAAATTGGTTGCAGCATTTGGTAATGAGACTTCATGCTTTTTGGGCTGCTGAGTGTTTTTTGGAGTATCCTGCTCAGGTCTATCTCTCTGAGTGGGACAAAGAGAGGAAATATTGGTGAATTTTCCAGTAATAATTTTCTTAGCTGTTTTAACCATTATTTCATTTTCTTTCTCTCTGTGTAATTTTATTTTGGTTTATGCTTTAATTATATTTAAGGAGTATTAATTCTTCTATATCCTGTTTGTTCTAAATCTCCCTTGATCTAAGGAATTGTGATAGAAATTGAAATTAGATACAGCCTTTTACTTCTGAATGTCTGCAGAAATCCCATTCCACCCTCCTGCTGCAGGGCAGCTGGATTTTAGCTATTTCTTCCCTTTTAAAGTACTGTTATTAAATTCTTAATAACAAAGCATATTGTCTTCACTATGTTTCTTTTCTATCTAAATTCATTATGCTGCTGGTATATTTAGGAGCAATTTGGGCTTATTCTCTCTGCTTAAAGATTTCAAGCAATGCTTCTTGGCTGCTGCTGTCTGTTAAGGTGATATTGGAGTTAATGGGATGTCAGCATGTGCCAAAACCCCTCATCAGCAGAGCACACGTGTTCCACTCTGGCATATCAAAGCTGAAGTTGTAAGGGTAAAGCAAGGCACTTTCCTACCTTTTGATATGTATAGGTAAAGGCACTGATTTAAGTTCTGCTGAACCTGCTGTGATCAGGTTGCACCAAAGAGAGTCACTTCCTCTTAAGTGCATCCCAATGGAGAGGCTGGAATCTGTGTTGGATTCTGGGATGCTCCAGCAAAGGGCCTCTCACTTGGGTTTGCCCCTGCCAGGGCTTTGCCAGTCTCAGATGAGGGTTTTGGGACCAGCCTTATGGGCAGGCTTTGTGTTAATCTGCCAGAAAGGAGCGAATTCTGCTTTTCTGCTAAAAGAGGGGAGGTGCTATTAAATTTTGTTGACTGAGTATTTTACTAGGATGTGCTACTGGGCCTTTGAATGCCTGCCAGGTGCCTCTTTTTTTTTTTAATACCTTATTTTGTTATTTTATTGAGGCAAAACCTGGCATTCATTTACCTGCTATTAGACAGCTTGCAGAAAGCTGTGTAAGCTCTCCTTTTGCAAAAAGTACATTAGTTCAAATTCCTGGTTGCTGTGCTGCTCTGCTTTGATACCTGCCTTTGGAAACCTTCCTTTGGAAACCTTCCTGGATGCAGGCAGGGAGGCAACGTGCTGTCTGAAACTGTGCCTTGAGGATGAATCCTGGTTTGCAACCAGTGGCAGAAATGGATACATTATCCCTGGATAAGGTTTTACCTTTAAATTTCCTTTTTTTTTTTTTTTTCCCAAAAACAAAATTTGTGGTTTTCAAGATCATCAGGCTTTTGTGCAAATTCAGGATCCTCTATTCTTAGTGGAGAGCCTTAAGTTTTGAACTCAGCACCTGAGTGCTTTTCCCAGAAGCCATTTCCAAGTATTTTACTATCAGAAGTTGGTGCTAAGCTGGCATGTACACACAAGGCCCTGTGTGCTTCAGGACCTCTGAACTCTCTTCTGTGGCACACAAATTCTGAAGGTTTTATGGCCCTTGCAACATCAGTATCTGCAGTACACTATGACATACAAAAATGTTGGGAAGTTCCAGGCAGAAGAAATGAGTGTGATGCCTCAGGTTTCAGCTTTTGTATTTTTCAGATTCTGTGCTGCTTTGGTGTGTAGTTCTGAGCTTCATATTAAGGGATGGTGAGCTCTCTTCACAGAGTAGGGAGACAAAACAATTCCCTTCTAGCTGGGGACCAAGGACAAGTGATCCAAATCTCAGGCCCAAAAGCATAAACAATGTGGACTGAAGAGAGAAAAACAAGAAGGATGGGACTTCGTGGGCTAAAGCTGGAATTGGACAATTAACTCCAATATGCAAATGGACCAGAACTTATAAAAGTGACAGACCCTGTCACTAGGTGTCCATTTTGTGACCATTTTGGGTTCATCTTGGGTGCAGCCCTGGCTGGGCTCTTGTGCTGCCCAAAGTGGATCCATGGAGGTCTTTTAATAAATCCCTGCTTTATTCTTTAGCTCTGTCTAGCCTCTGTTCTAGGTCAGTCTTCACAAGACATCAAGTGTGAGAAAGGAGGAGGGAGAAGCAGTGCAGCAGCCCAGGCTCTCATTGGACAAATCCTTCATGTCACCCTCACCAAAGGAGGTAGACAAGGAGGAAACTCCTCTCTCTTGTCCCATGGAGCACTGGCATGGGGTGGGGAGGAGGTACAGGTGGGGAGAGGCTTTATGAAGCTGTTAATAGCTGGTGGTAAGTGCCTTTTTGTCTCCCTGGAGCTTCAGAGCCCAGGAGTGGCTGGAGCTCCCATTTGCCATTGGGCAGGCTCTGTAAGGATAAATAATCTTGGCTGCAATTTGTGCTAATGATTTCCCAAGTGTGCTGGCACGTCTTGATCAGTGGAGGAGGAGGAGGGAAAGCAGTGCTTCTGGCTTTTTCTGGGGTGTGAATGGGGAAGGCAGGAGGAGGCTGGGGAGAGGAGGGAGCAGCAAGTGTTTCCCATTTTGGTTAGTGGTGTGGGAGATGGAAGGTTGGTGGTTGAATTTTAATTTCTTTTATTGGTCTAGTAAGACAGTAGCTATGGGAGATGCGTTACCCACGGATGTGGCTCCACTGTGCAGGCTGCAGTTCTTGAGAGTTTTACTGAAAGATGTTGTCTTAATAAAGAGGTTTGGTTGATACACAGTCCAGCACAGTTCTGTCAGGTTAAATTATTAAGAAGGTATATATGACTGTCTTGATTAAGAAGGGGTAGAACAAGTGCAAAGTACACAAACTTATGTTAGTGCAGAGCAGGGGGAACAGTGTGGAAGCCCACAGTTATTAACCTCATCTCTCCATCACAGTCAGATCAGATTCAACAAAACCATCTCAGTACCTTCCTGAATTATCACAGTTTGAAGACTGAAATCTAAACTTATACATTTAGAGCCTGGAAATAGGAGTGCACACTCCTGCATGTGTTTGGAGTGAACAGAAGCACTGCAGGCTCTGTGCTCATGCCTCGAGCTGCAGCTGTTGAAGAGCAGGGGTCAAACACATTGTGGTACCAAGTAAAATCTTCAGGATATCAAGCTGTAATTTTCTAGAAGCTCTAGGCTGAGGGAAGTGTTTCTAGTAAATATTGGTTCCTGGAGGATAAAGAAACTACAAGTTCTCATCTGTCTGAGGTTGTTTATTCCTTTTTCTGGGGTGTATCACAAATGCACAGATCAGGCTTTTGCTGTGGCTCTGCCTTTCCTTCTGCCTCAGACATGGGAAATGTGGGCTGGGAGGTGGGGAGATGGTGTATGTGCACTTCTGGAGGAGTGAGGACCCAAGGATGCGCCCGTGTTCCAGCCTCCATCAGCTGTGACAGCAGCTCTGAGACCTGCCATCTCAGTGGTACTTTTTTTTTCTTTTTTTTTTTGTTGGGGTGTTCCTCTTACCAGATTAGCTGAGCTTTACTGAGAAAGCAGCTGGCAGATAATTTCATTACTGGCCACCTGTTGAGAAGTACATATGTGCCAGCATTTTTCTAAGCATAGGAGTTTAAAAAGTAGCACAGGGAATTAATAGACAAATCCTACTGGAATTCCTCTAACATCCTTCGTCAATCCTGGGTTTAATGTCTAGTGAGTGCTGGGGTGTGTATGATGGGAGCAGGGGATGGTGCTTAATAAAGTGTTTCATTGGAGAAAAGGGGCTTTACTCACAGTAACTCAGTGGGTAAGTTTGCATGGTTTTGATGAGAAGACTGGGAGTGAAACAGGCTCGGGGACTGAGACATGCTCCCTGCTGTGGCCAGCAGACCAATGAGCCATCCAGAGCGTGCCAGGGGCTAAGGGTCAGCCAGGTAGAAATGATGCCTTGTAGACTGTTAAAGTACTGTGGCTGGATTTTTATTTATCCTCTGCTAAAAAGTCTGCCTTGGACAGTTCATCAGTTTGATGTTGGAGTAGCCTTTGCAGAGGCTTAACGAGACGAATCGCTGCAGACTCCCTCCACAGCCACCCAGGAGGGGTGGGTTCCTCCTCAGGTGGATGCAGAAGCATTTGGAGCTGTGTCTCTCTCACCTCTGGGAGCAGAATGAGCCTCAGGACCATCCATTAGACTTGGTAAAAGACTGGGAGACCCAAAGATGGAGCATGCTGAGGGTGACAGCATCCTGAAATGCAGTCCTGAGCATCTCCTTTGAAGGGCAGGTGTGAGTGCTGAGCTCCTGCATGGCCTTCAATCAGCACAGGCTCACCACAAAGTGGAACATGGGAGTTTTGGAAGAAGTCTAAGTGTCTTTGGAGATGCGTGTTCCTGGCAGATCTCTGGTGTCTGCTGGTGAAAAGTGCTTCCTGTGCTCCTTTATTGCTCTCTTTGTTGGAGATTGTTGTTATTACACTTCTTTGTTATGGTGTCAGCTAGAAGAGATGAGGTGTGAAGGAGGTTACATTATCAGAGCCTTCTGCAGGCAATAAAAGGTAAAAATGAGAGATTAGAGATGTTTTCAGAAGATGAATAGACAAAGAGCAATGGCCTGAACTTCAGGAAGCTTTGTAGATATGTTAGGAAAGGTTTTGGAGCATAGCTGAGGATGGTGTCCAGCAAGGGGGAATTCGGGGTGTGGCCTGGAGAAGTGGAGCCAGGTTTCCAAGAGGTTCTGTGTGCTGTGACCCCAAGGGCACAACTCTCTAAACATTTCTCTGCTGTGAAGGACAAACTCCCTGCAGAAGGTGGCAGAGGGCTCGTGTGGAACAGTACTACTGCCCATGGGGCAGAGTGGCTGTGGTAGCTCCTGCCTGCCCTCTCCTCCATCCCCTCTCTCTTTGGAGCTTGCCTTGCTGGCTGCTCCCCCCTCCTGCCCTGTTTCCCCTGCTGTCAGGCACTTGGTCCAGCTTTCTGACTGGAGAATTTTCCTCACCCGGGGAATTGGCCAACACCCTTCAGTACAAGCTCTGAACTGCATCCCTGCTCTGGGAGGCTCACACAGCACGCTGTTGGCAGCTGAGCTACAGCCCCTTGGATGTTTTTCTCCTGACAAGAACAGCATGTGTGGATTTTCTGATACCACCCTGTGTGCTCTGGTTGTTCCTGAGCCCAGGTTAGTTACAGCAGCTTTCAGCACGCTCTGCGTTGATCATCTCACTGGTGGACGTGGGTATTTCATGCAGGAAAGCTTCATCTTTTTTTCTTTTTCTTTTTTTTTTTTTTTCCTGGAGAATGAGTGAATTAAGCCATGTGTTTACTACCACTTCAGCAAAGTGGTCCCAGGCTGGGCCATAAGATATACGACTGGTGTTTAAAATTAAGAGGGCAAACATCAACAGAGAAAACTAGAAGAGGAAAAAGGAGCTTGGGTAATGGAATTACATTGCTTCCATGCTAATATGACCTTGGAGATGGTCTACTGCTCTGCAGGGATTTGGGAGAGTAATGTATTTGATAGCATCATCTGAGAGGGTGTGCATTTATCTGAGCATATTTATATCCAATCTTACATATTTGTGTGTATGTGCACGGTGTTTATTCTTTCAGTTTATGCTCTTTTACCCATACATCTCTCTGTGGGACCCAGGGTGTGTTTCAGGTGATGCTTTGGGATCCTTCTGCAGTGGCTTTAGATGCTAGGGAAGGACTTAATGCCTTCTCCTTTAAACTGCCACCTGAAAAGCCAGAATAAAAAGCATTGCACCCCTTAAAGTCAATACACAGTGGCACCCCCCTCAGGGATTAGATCTTCACTCCTTAGTCACTGTTGGAGCTAGGAGGGCAGGGGATTTCAAAGGAAGAAGCTGCTATTTGCTAATGTGCCTCTTTGTGCCATTATTAGTGTGGAGAGGAGCAGCAGCATCTCTTTTTCTCTCAGCTCTTGGGGTACCACACAGAGACACATTGATTGCTGAGGTATCTGAGGCTCTGGCTTTGAATGGAGAGATTTCCAGATCAGAACCTTTTTTGGTACCTGTTGGTGGCCAGAGAGCTGTGGTGCTGGGCAGGCTATAAATTATTAAAATCAATCTTTTATAATCAGCAGTCACAGTAGAAGTGAGTTATAATGAAATGGGTCCAGCTGTTTACAGACAGGCAGTGTGGGAGAGGTGAGAGAAGAGCAGGATTTTCCCTGTACAGAATGATCTGTGGGGAGCTGCTTCTCTGGGTCAGGATAACCAGAAATGTGCATGTGTCAGGGGCATCTCACCATTCCTGCCAAGCTTTGTTTTGGGCAAAAGCAGTGATTTTTTGCCTTTTCAGCTTTATTTTTTTTGAGGTCAGTTTTTGTTCTGGAGGATGTGTGCAAATAGTCATTATATAAAAAAAACCAAAAAAGAGACAAGTTCATGGTTTAGGGGGAGGGACAGCCTTGAGTGATGTGGGAGTTTTCTGTGTGAAGGTGGCAATTGCTCAAGGAGAGCAGGTAGCCCTTCCCAGTCTTCCTTGGAAAGTAAAACTGATGTGAAGGGAATGGGATGACAAAATAGAATCCTTGAATGGCTCTAGTGGCTAATGAAGCTGTGGAGTGGATGTGGTTTCTGCTGAGGCTGCTTTAGCCACTTTTTGGGGCCTTCTGCTAATGAAGATCATTGGAGTATGGCCAGTTACAACCCCCCCTAGCATCCTCAGTGCAGCTGGGTTCTCTCCAGTCACCCCTCACCTCTGCATGCCTCAGGTCCCTCCTGTGGTTCCTCACCTCTCAGTCCCACAGGTCCTATCCTGTGACATGCAGCTTTTTGCCTTTTATTTTGACATTGTTTAGGTGGAAGAAGGTTGTATATCTAATATTATGTTTAATGCTGATGGTCTATTGCAGTGATTCTGTCACATCCTGAACCTCAGTGATCATGGAGTGACCACATGGAGGGATGGGCCCTGCTGCCCTCTGAAGAAGGGGCTTTGAGCTGGTTTGGGGCTGCTTTGGAGGAGCTGCTTTGGGGCACCCTGGACTCTGCTCCAAACCCCTCCTGTGGGTGTAGGCAGCACATGGGGAAGAACCTTTGCTTGCAGTCCATAAAACACACAATAGAAACTCCTGTCCACATCCAGGCAATTAAAATGCCTACTCAGTGCATAAAAAGAATCTAATAATAATAACGGTGAAATTAATGAGATTTCAGATGTCTTTGTTAACCGGCCTGGGTTCTTTAAGTTCAAAGATGCATCGTGTTGCAGCCCCTGTGAGTTGGGGAGTTTTCTTCCCCCAAGTGCTTCAGGCTGTGATGAAGGTTGAGCATCCCTGATCAGGCAGCCTGCGTGGGGTATGTCTCATCACAAGGGAAACAGGCATTAGTCAAAATGCAGCCCGGAAGGGACAAGAACAAATTTGCAAAACACTGTGCCTGACGCTTTTTGGAAGGAATTCAGAGAAGAGCAACTAAAATGATTAAGGTTCTGCAGGGAATGTATTGTAAAAAAAGATTAGGAAAAAGAAAAACTAAATATATAAAATGCAGCTAGACCAGATTGAAGGGAAGCAATCCCCAGTGGTGCATATTTAGAAAAGTTGAACAATGAAGAACTAAAAGGACTATTTAGGATGCTGGAAGGAAAATATGGGGTATATAGAATCAATTCAGCAATCAAAAACCTGGGGGCTGCATATCTGCATCCCTTTTCCAAAGGAAAGAGGCTCTTGCCTCTTTGCAGCATGGAAGAATCCCTGAAATGGATGCTGCAGCCTTTGGAAAGTTTTCAGTTGGTCTGGGGGCAGGGGGGGACGATGACAAGTGCTCACCACATGCCACATGGGTGGACATGTCCTCACTGAGGTCCCAGCATGGGGGGATGTGGGTATGGAAACCTCCTGGGCCCGTTGGGCTTTTCTTTTCCCCTTAGATAGAGTGGAGGGGTTGGCTGAGCAGCCACCCAGCCCTGGACTGCCTTCTCCCTTCCCTGCTGCCATGCTGCTGCACGAAATAGCAACCTGGAAGGTGTGATAGGGACAACTGGCTGCAGTCTCCCTGCCTTGGCTGATTAATTAACTCTTCAGATTAATTTCCTTCCTGATTACTGCTTGATTAATTCCTTCTAACTCTGTGAGACCTCCTCACCACTTAATCCTCTTTATAAGCCCTCAGAGTGCAATGCTTGAAGTAAACATCAAGCAGGAAAAAAAAAGCAAACACTCTGAAATGCAAACACAACAGTGCTGCCAGCAGGACCCCTCCCTGTGCCAGGAGCTGGCCCCCGTGGGCTGCCCCATGGCTCCCTGCCCCAAGGGCTCCTCCACACTCCCCTCTCCTCCCAGCCCCACTTTTCTCAGCAGCTCTCCAGCGTGTCTGTAGCAAATTGCACAATTTCACTTGTTGAGCCTGATAATTAGTGACAATATCCCGGTAATTTGCAAAGGGGGCAGGAGGAGGGAGCTGTGCTCAGCTGTGTTCAGCAGCAGGAGAGGAGGTTTTTTTCCCCTTATCTCTTCATTAAAAGGAGCATCTGAGCTTATGAAGCAGCTTTTGATGTAAGCTAGAGCATGAGATACTGTGCTGGCCATCAGGGTTTGTGCTGTCTCACCACCCAGACCTGTGGCATGGGGCAGAGAGAGGCTCGGGATGGCAGGAGCCACCAGCTCAGGGGTGAGGGGTTAGTGAGGACACCAAATTGTGGATTTTTGGTGGTGCAGGGGGAGGCAATGGGGTCAGAGAGAGAGGGGTGATCAAGCTGAGCCTTGGCTTGAGTCTGAGCAATCCACATGCAGAAGGCAGCAATCCTGATCCTGCTAGGGATTTTTAATTTCATTTTGATTTTTTTTTTCTATTCCTGGGCATCTACTCCCAGAGGCCTCTAGATGCTTTAATAAAATATAAGTAAAAACAAAACTTATGATGAGGAAAGAAATGCAGCCAAATGAATCCCCAAACAGGAACAAAAGCTTTTCCCTGTCTTCCCTACACTCAATAACCCAACGTTTACCCCTGGGAAACATAATGCTTAAAGAGCAACAGCACTTTCTTGGACATTGTTTTTGAGGAATGTTTTGTGGTTGGAAACAAAGCTGTAGTATGCACCAGCTAAGTTCTAGTGAATTTGTTGTTCTTGTGACCTCAGCTGCAATGGACACAGGAAGAATGTTTTGCACCCAAGAGCCAAGCTTGCTTTTTGTTTCATGGCTGTACAGCATGTGTCATCCATAAACGTGACCTAAACTAATGAATTTGGCTGAGTTTGAACCAGCAAGTGCAAAAAAATAAAGATGGTGTGTGTGGATAGAGGCACAGGGAATGATTTATTTCTGTGTTGATGGAAAACAAAAACAGATCTTGGAGGTTTTTGGGGCCAAGGCTGTTCCTAGTCTGCAGCCTGTGCTGCCCTGTGCTCCCTGGTGTATTGCCACAGTCATGATGTTTGAATCTGTCTTTGGATCTGTTGGAACCAAGGGACTCTGATGAAGGAGACTGCACACAGAGACTCTACTCTCATATCAGGGCTGCTTTAAGCACAGCCCTCCAAGATTACTTTGGTGCGCCCGATAACCTTTGGCCAGGAAGTCACTTGGGCCTGAGATTGTTTTACTCTATGTCAGCGGCTCTAGAAAATACTCATTTTGGCTGTGTGAGCTGTGTGATAGGTGGCATATGACAAATTACAGCTGTGCTCTGCTGCATCAGCTTGTGTAAGCTTGCAGCCCAGCCTGGGGCTCCCCTTGGTGCAATGTCCCAGTTCCTGAGTTGCAGGAACAGGTTAATGATGTGTTTTGACTGTTTGTGAGCTCGTGTGATGGTATTCCTGCTGGGATGGGGTGAGGATGGGATGGAGCTGTCCTGATAGCCTGCATCCTTGGGAGTTGGCAGCATGGGAGCTGTGCAGGGCTGAGGTTTCTGGCCTGGGAAGTCCCATGTCTGAGTAAATGCAGATGGTGGGGATTAGGAGAATTGGCCTGAATTCAACCCTCCCTGTCCCCCTTGTCATCCATTTGAAGTTGAAGCAAAGGGTACCCACAGTCCCCACAAAACTCCCTATTTTCCAGGTACTGGAGGTGCTATCATGGCCCAGACAGTGATTGTTCTTGTGTCTGATACCTGCAGAAATCTCCTTTTAGGTGTCAACAGGCAGAGTCCTGCATGTGTGACTTTTGTATGCTTGTCACATTGTTCATTGTAAAAAAATTCCCTTTATTCGCCTTTTAATGCTACTATTAAAGCTTTACTGCCAGCTGATCTTCAATTCCTACAAGGGATGGGGGAGAGTAAATTGGAATCTTTGATCTCCTTTGCTCTACTTTCTCTGTCCTTGTATCGTCTTTAGGGCTCTCTTTCCTTGGCTGCCAAAAAAGTCAGTATGAAAGTAAGAGAGAAGGGGGACAAAACCCAGAATTTATTTTGGTAGTGGTGAAGGGATTGTGCATCTCAGCTGCAGTAGCAGCCTTGAACCCTGTCTGTGGATCAGAGGTGTTCCCAGATGCATGAGGAGGGGGGACTGTGTTCTCAGGAGGGCAGCTAATGGTGGGGAGTTCCCCAGTGGTTTGTCTGGGCTAAGAGTGCCGTCTGGATCAGAGGAAATTAACTTCTGAAAAGGGGGAAAAGGGGAAAAAAATGGCTGTTCTTACTGCATGCTGAAAATCTAGCCAGAGGCAGCTGGAATAAGGCTTGATGGAGCAATGCTGGCACACTTTTTTTTTATTTCCTACGCAGCTTGGAAACAGCAGCAAGACAGAGCTGAAAGGCAGACTTGTAAGGAAGGTGGTAACTCTGGGAGAGAAGGGAAAGAACATACCAAAAAGGATGGATGAATTTCTAGCTCATGCAGAGGATCCAAATATGCACGTAAATAATTGTTGAGCAATGAAACTGTGGTTTTAAACAATGTTGTTGCCAAAATCCTCAGAAAAGGTGCTTCAGTGCAGAAGGAAATGTCTCATTTTGTAAGGTGACCAGAGGGCAAATGCACAATTCTTTTGGTACCACATTGTATCAGAGCTTCCCTCTGCACATCCCCCTCCCTCCATCCCTCACCCTCAGGTGACTTCACCTCTGTAGAGATGACTTAGCACATGAGGGATGTGGAGGGATTGGATCCTAATTAGATCATTACTGCAGCTGTGAAGGAATATAATTTCCCATCCACAAGCCATCATCTCTTTCAGCATCTTCTTTATTTATTTCTAAATAATGTATATATATTCCCCCCACCACGTGATTAAAAATAAAATCACTCTGCGTAAAAGGCAAGAAGAGAAGTAAGTCAAGTTTAGACAGTGTGGAAAATGCTCTTTTCTTCAGAACCAAACTCTTGCAAAGACCCCAGATGATTTGAAGTTTAGTTCTGATGTAGATGCATGCAGTCTTTACTGCCAGCTAAATAATATTCCATTATATCCAGAGTCCGGGTACTGGACTTGTCTGTTTAGCACAGTGGGCTTCTGTGGCCAGAAGGGAACAGAAGGGATGGGAAGAAGTGAAGGTATTGAAAAAAACCCCAAATGCATCAAACCCCAACACCCCAACTGCCCAGCACAGAGTGCTGCTGTAGCAGTACAGCTTAGGACACAGGCAATATCTTTGGGTGGTTTAGCCTAAACTTTATCACCAGGTTTTGGCCAGTGTTCTGCACTGCTCCAGGTGCTGGTGACATTTGAGAGGAGCTCAAATGTGGTTTATGAGCAGAAGGTGCAACGGGAACCTTGAGCATCCGTAGAGCTCCTTGAGCTATAACAGAGAGCAAAGCCTTTGGGGTGTGCTGGCCTCCTGCTCCTCTTCTCCATTAAATCATTGCTTCCAGGCACAGCTGACTTTGGCTTAAATCTGCACTGGTAGAGACACTGGCACTGGAGAGTCTCAGTCCCCAAATACCAGCTTTTTGAGTGGTGTGGAGTGGGGGGGTGGGTTTTACTCTTTCATGCCTCTGACTTGCAGGTAATTCCTGTGTGGTTTCATGAGCTGCCCTGGGAAGCATTTGAGCTACAATGTTGTATTAATTCCATAGACAGAAGCTAAATGCTGCATGTATGGCTGAGGAACATTATATGGTGTCAGCTGTAATCTGGATGAAACAGCTGAAGCATGACTTGTGCAGCCTTTTGGCAGACAGTGGGGTGCTGCTATCACCCAGTTTTGGGGAAGGATTCCGACTTCCCACACAGACTCAGGCAAGAAAGTTTTCATGAGATGTTGGAGAAACTCTGGAGCAGCCAACACTTGAAAGAACATTTTTTGAAAACTTCACAGGTGGCAGAGAGCTCCAAAATATCTGCTAGTGTGCAACTAAGCAGGAACAGGAGGACAACAACTGCACAAACCCTCTGCAAGGGCGACTTGTTGATGCAGACTGATTGCAGGGACTTGTTCTTAATATCTCTGCCTAACAGCATCCAGCTTCTGGGGTTGAAACTATAGTCTTTGATGCATAAGTCTTGCTCTGCTGGCAGTAATTTTGCAGGCTGTGGCTCCATCCTGGACTGTCAAACCACAGGATCTTCTTGGTGAAAGCCTGTGTGCAGAGAGCTACATTCATGTGTGTGTACTCTCAGGTAACTGTCCTGGAAGGGCATTGTCCTGCTAATGGAAATACAGATTTCTGTGTTTTGAGGCATCTGCTAGACAAGGTTATGGCTTTGTTTGTGTGTTTTTAAAGGACAGGAGGAAGAGGCTGGAGTGGGGAGACCCTGCTGGGTGGCTTGAGAGTGCTCTGCCTGCATAGAGCTGTCTCAGCAACATCATCATTCCCCACTTGAAATGCTAAATTATTCTTCTCCTCTGTTGTGTGATTGTTTTATGTGCTTTTCTCAGCAAAATCGATCAAGAATTGATAATTTATAAGCTCCTATTTGCATTTTTTTCACTCTTCAAGGGGAAAAAAGAGAAGGATAATGCAGAAGGTATTGCCACAAATAGAGGAGTGGAGGAGATGCAGAGCTGAGCCCCACCTCCCTTGTCTGTGGGTTTGGAGTATGCTCATTGCTTATGCTGGTGAGGGGGTTGGTCTTTGCTGCTGACTCCTTAAAGATCTGCCCTTGCTGCCCACTGGAGAAACGGTGATATAAGGGGTGATGATAGGAGGTGTGAGCTTGCCTGTAGGGAAAAGCAGGGGCTCAACCTTGAGAGGTGCCAGGCATGGTCATCCCCAGCAAAGTTACCTGAGTGTGAGTGAGAACAGAGCCTTGCCAGGTTCGTGCATTCCTGTGTGAACAGAGCGCCGTGGAAGGAGAGAGATTGGACTAGGCAGGTAGAAGGAGAAAGCTGGGTTAGCTGCCATCCCAGCTTACACCAAAAATGAAATACCCTGTGGCAGCATATTCCACACTTGTAAGCCTGAACCCTGCCTGCTGTCACATACATCCTCACGCACTCAGGGACGAGTCCTCCTGCCTGCCCACCCTCCCACAGCCACTGCTGCCCCATGGGCACATGTCCCATCTCCATCCCACCCCAGCACCCCCACCGCCCTGAACTGCAGTGAGGACATGGGAGGAGGGAGCCATGTCCCCTGGGAACTGCCCTACTTTGGGAATTTTCTGGAAAAAGTAGCTCTATTGTCTTAAAATAGAGATAAATATTATAGCTTTGCAGAAAGAGAAATAGAAGAAGTGAGAGACTGCTTAGATAAATAATAGGATACATATTTTGATACTGTAAATAACTATGTAGGCAGATGGATGCACAACCAGTCCATGGACATGGATGTTATCAGGATGCTCCTGCAGAACAGGAGACACATCATTTATATGGCCCAGATCCTGCTCTGAACTCTTTGTCCTCTTCACCGGTGCTCCTGCCAGAGGAGTCATTTGCATGGTGAGCTGCTGCTTTTTCTTGTGAAAGCTTGATTGCTAGTCTCCACACTCTGCAGCTTTCCAAACATTGCATCTTCAAGTTGGAGAGCAGCCTTGGAAGAAAGAGCTTATTAAAATCATGAAAATCAATTTATGGAAACAGCCCGACTCAGACCTGCCTGTGGTTGAGCTCCTGTGGCTCCTGTTCCAGCAGGACAAAGAGAGCTGAGCTGGGGGTGAACCAGCCCCAGTGGCTGTTTGTGCCCCTCCAGTGCTCAGGTGTTCATGGATGCCATGGCATCTGTTGTGCTGCTTTCTCTGCCTAGCAGGGTGTCATCCTTGAGCAGATGGTCTAGAAACACAAAGCAAAACCTCAGAGTGAACTGTTGACACCCTTCCTTTGTAGGGTGATAAGATTTTTTTTCAAATATTCTATATTTGTCCTGAGTGTTTCAAACCATGATTTGGAGAATTTGGCTCGGAGGGGGGGGTCTGGAGAATTGGCTGGCTCCCAGTGTTTTCCCATTAGATACTCCTGCCTCAGTTTTCAGCTCTTGTTCTTCTATTCATGATCTGAAGCAAATGCTCTGTAGTTGCTTAAATGGAGAAGTGAGATTCTTGCAGTTTCCTAGAAAGTCTTGGGTTTTCAGGTTGTCTTTAGAAATGGCAAAGGTTGGTGTGGGTGATGCATCTTCAAAGCAGCTCTGTCTTCACCTTTCTGCCAGAATGACCCTTTATCTGTCCCAGATTCCTGGTATAACCAACACTGGTCTATCCCACTTGACTCAGTCTCTTGGAAAATAGGTGTTACTAGATGGGTCAATAGCTGATAGAGTTCAAAGTATAGCCTGTGGTAGGTTGAGTGATTCTGAAAGCTTCTCTTAACCTGTTTGTTATATTTCTGGTTGCAATTTAGACAGTCATATAGCTTGGCAAATGAATTTATGTCCCAGTCTCTTCCTGTGTGATAAACTTTCCATTCTCAGCCACTCATGCCCATCTTGAGGGAAAGCCAGCAAGGTTTTGTTATCATTTTACCAATCACCTGCTTCTTAGCAGGGAGGGCTAAGACTTGACCACACTGCTGAGAAAAGACTCCACTCCCACCTTCAAAATTCTGAGTAGAGGGTGAAAAATACTCCCGATTCTGTCTTTCCAAGCCTTCCTCTGATAGGCTACTGGCAAAGATGTGTTGGTTCATCACACTACCAGAGACTGTGCTGAGAGCTTTGTTAAATATAGCAGAGCTGTGCAACACCCCCGAGTGCTGGACGTTCAGTCTGTTCCTCGCCGCGTGCCGAACGAGGAAAGCGGGGAAGCAGCTCGCTCTTGCCTCTGTTTGGCAGAAGATGCTCACTATCTTTGTAGTCCTTGTGAGAAGTACGTTGGGGATGGACAGCATGTGTGAATCCCCTGGTGAAGATTCCTGTCAGCTGTGGGAGAAAAGGCTGGGTTGATTTATTTGGGAATTACCAGAAGTTGGGTTTTCTCTCTAATGCCCTCAGATACTCAGTGGCCAGTGGAAATCCCTCCACATCCACCTCTTGGTTTATGCTGGTTCTTTGGCCATTCACATTAGAAAACATGCTTTTAAAGAACTGTGTGTTTCCAGCAAAATATCCTGGGCGTCTTCTGGTCCCATCTTGCCATGACTTTTGTCCCCCCACGTCCCGCCTTTCTCCAAGCTCTCGTGGCATCACAGCTGCAGGTGAAACCAGCAGCTCCCTGCACTGCTGCTAATGGGGCTGCAGATTGATAGCTCCTGGTTGCAGAAACACTCGTCACGGGCTTGACAAGCTGCTCAAGGTTGCCTGATGTTGCGGGGTGGAGGTGGAAGGAGGGAGCTGCCGAGCTCTGTGCTCGTGCTTTATGGCCCTCCTGGTGGGACTGGTAGGCAGCCTGGCATAGCAGCCGCTCAGGGCGTTTACTAAGTGATTTATGAATTTGTAAATTTTCTGAGGCCCTGAAGCAAAAGTGCCTTTAATTAAATTTTGATTCTCTTCCCTCTTCCCCCCTTCCCTGCCTTTCCCCTCCCTATTTTTGTCCCTGCCTGTGGTTTGTTTACTGAGACCAGGCAAAGCTTTTGGAGAACAGGTAGGAGTCTGTGAGCGTAGCCAGGAGGAGCAGAGGATGGCAAAGCAAACAAGCAGATGGCGGATATGATAAAGCAGCCCCCGGCCACTCTGCCAGGCTCAGAGAGGGCTCTGCAATGCAGTTCAAGGGTCCCACAGTAAGAGCTTCCTGCATCCCCCTGCTCCTGACTCAGATTTGGCAAGGTGACCCAGAGACCAATGGCCAGGCTATGTTCCTGTGCTCTCATTTGCCATGAGCTCAAATCCTGGCATTGTTTAGGGCTACCTGCAGAGTCCGGGTGCCAGGGAAGAGACAGCCTTATGTTGCTCTGCATTGCCCTGCTGCCTGTGACACACACGTGCAGCCATGCGTCTCCGAGTGGTGGCCCCTCCAGAGGGGGAGTACGTGAACCCAAGGAAAGGAGGCAGCTTTCCAATGTTATTACTTTGTTTTTCTTTGAAAGAAAGTTCTAGAAGAATAACATGAGAAATTTGCCTCGCCTTTGTAGTCAAGGGACTAGAGGCAGTTCCCCCAGGAGACGCTGCCTTGGCATTGCCTAGGACTTTCCCCATCACCAGTCTTATTTTGTGATCCCTCCCCAGCCACTGACTCAGTGGCAGTGTCCTTACCCAGCCAAGCGATGTCAGTCCTGTGAATAGATTTCTATCAACCCACTCATCGCTAAAGAGCTGCAGTTAAAAGGCTCTGGAGACATAATTGTGTCTGCGTAACGGCAGCGATGATTTCCTTGAGAGGTAGGATGAAAAGTGGCTCCATTCCACTACTTCTGCAGAGACTTGATAGCTGCTTCTAGAAAGGGACTTGGTTGTGGTCCAGCAGCCCCCACCACCACAGCTTTCCCTGACTTGTGTTGCCTTCCAGCTGCCTGCTTGTGCTGTCTGCACACTCAAGCCACGGTCTGTGGGGTGTTACCAGCCCCATGGGTGCCTCCAAGCAGGTGAATTTGGGAATGGGTTTGTCAGGGTCTGCTGCAGGATGCTCTGGGCAGCCTGAAGTGGGCTTTGTTCAAGGGACGCTTGGCCTGATGCTCAGCAGACACATGTTACCCTCAACTAGAAAGCCACCAGCCTTGTGCAAGATCACATTTCTATTTTTCCCCCCTTATTAGCACGCTCTGGGTGAGGATGCTGTTTATCCCACTTCTTTCTGCTCCCTTGGTGGTGCAGATGGAGAAGTCACTTGACCTCCACACGTCTCCAGGTCCGGCTTACCAGTGTAGATGTGTTGTTGTGTCATTTGTCGTGAGCTACAAAGCTATTGAGCAAGAGATGTGTTTTGGGGGCACGGAGTGTGGAGCAGGGAGACAGCTCTTAGTCATGGAGGTAAATGCCGAACACCCCAACTTTCCCTGCCCTCGTGGCTCACAGGCTAACGTGAGGCAGCTTCCCTCCCACCTGACTTGGGGATTTTGATGAAATATCTTGGGAGAAGGATGTGAAATATGTGTAAGGAGACAGGGATTTGGCTGGTGGTGCTTCTTATGCACTCATGCTTTAAAAGCTGGTGACTGAGGCTGCAAGAATCAGCAGAATCAGAAAGATTTGAATCTGAACATCTTTCCTTAATGTCACTTAATATTGCTAGGCCATTGCTTGTGCCAACCATGTCCATGATGACTGTTGTGATATCCAATCTCTGGCATTCACTCAAGAGTCCTTTTTAACATTTTTCCCCTTCTTCATGCCTCTGTTCTGGCAAAAGGAAGATGTTTGTTTTGATTGCCCTGCCTCCAGGGCTAGCACCACATTCAGGTGCTGCTGGTCTCACATGGAGCTTCGTGTGACTCGTCCCCATTCCACAATCACCCACTGAAGTATGTCCATGTGGTTGACTCCCACCCTTTGCTTCTTTTCCCAAGCTGCTCTGTTTCACTGGTGTCTTCCAGCCGAAGTCCACTGTCCTGGTTATCTCCTGATGTTGTAGAGGACGGAGGTGGATCTGGCAGTGACTCCTCCTGGGGAAGCTGGGAGGGAGATGTGCTCTGCCCCGACCTCCACACTCACATTGGGCACTAGCTGCTTTTTTTATCAACCAGAATCAGTAAATGCTGCATTTCTGCTTGTTTTAATTGACGATTTAGACTCTTGATGCAGAAAAATGGGTCTTGAAAAGCATTAGTGTCAGGCTGATGTGGGGCAAGAGGCCAGGAGTTTCTGGCTGGGCACTGAGGGAGTGGGAAGGCACTGGGAGATAAAGGGCAAGCTCCTTGCAAGGTCTGTGAACAAGTCCCACCCCAGGACTGCCAGCCCAGCACTGAGGTGACAGGTGATGCATTTGTGAGCATCTGTATTGAAATTCATGTAGTGTTCCTCGCTGACCTCCAACCGGAGCCACGTCCATGCCTGGAGCTTGCCAGCGAGGAGGGGAGTGTGCTGTGCTCTTTAGAAAGGGAAATATCTCCAGACCTTGGAGGAATTAATTATTTTGTATGCTGGACTCTTGCCTTCTGACAGATCTATCTGAATTACAGATTAACTGTCAGTGTGGGGACACAGGAAGCCATTTCAATGAATCGCTCTCTAATTTATTAGAGGGGTTGTTTGGGCTGGTGGATCGACAATGCAGCAAGGTCTCTGAGTGGGGAGCTGTTTTATATATCCTTCTCCACATCTCCCAACCTTTTATTCCTTGCTTGTTTTATCTCCCTGTTTCACAGAATCTCTCTCAAAACTAATGAGGGTCCCAGCAAGGCCAGTGGAAACCCCCAAAGTGCGACACTTTACAAATGAGCTGTCAGCCCTCAGAAAGCTGTGATTTCAGAGTCTTTCTCCAGGGACTACTTCTGTGACTTTTAAACAAAACCATCACCTTTATGACCAAGGGCTATAAATTTTGGAGAAAGGCACGCCATCCTGGAAAACACCAATGCATCGATGCAGCAGTTGGTATTAGTTGAGCCAAAAAGTATCGGTTCCTTTCCCATCAGTTCTGCCTGGAGAATGTCAAGGGCTTCCCTCTACTCTTTAAGTCTACAAAGGTTTTTGTAAAACCTCCAAAACTCATTTCTTGTTGATTCTGGGCCTTGTAGCAAAGCTTAACACACCCAACACTGTTACTGATGTGAGCATCGTGGGCTAGGGAGCACCAGGGCTACGCAAACCCCAGCCTTGCTTCCTCTCCCAGTTGTTCAGCATGAAGGAAAAAGGATTTGTTTATTTGTTCATGGATATTCTGACATGGACTTCATATTCCAGAAGAGTCTCATAATATTACAGGAGCAGATTCGGGATTTAAACCATTATACAAGTTAAATATGTTTTGATTCTGTAAGCAACACACTATTTATCTTGGGATAGAATAAATCTGAGAGACTGATATCACTGCTGGAGATCATCTCAAGGAGGGCTGTGGAGGGAAAAAAAATGCATTTACTTTTTTGAGAAGTGTAAGTTTTAAATTTTCATTGCCTCATGCATGAGCTGAGGCAAACTATGAGTGCAAGGATTTTTATTATTTTTTTGCCCATGTAAGGATTTATCTTTTGGCCTGAAAGCAAACATCACAAGTCTGATTTTAAATTTGGGTCTACAAATTCGCACCCTGAGTAAATGCAGCCGCCTGCTTGCTGGCAGGGACAGGACACATGAGGTGTCTGCTGGAAATGAACCCATTGGCATCTGCAGCCTTGATGGCTGCTCGATGTTTTCATAAAAATTCCATTTCAAAACAAAAAGGTCAAAAGTTGACCAAAAAAGCTACAACTGAAGACTATTTTTGTTTGAAAAATTACAAGCACTATTAATTACTGCATGAGAACCAGATGGTACTGAACAGTTTAGTTTCATGGTCCAAGCAGGATCTTGAAAGAAAACCAAGAAGAAAAACAGACAGCAAAGACAAAACATGTGTTGTGCCAGGTACTTTACATTTTGATCTCTCCTTCCATTTGAAACCTCTGAGCAATGCAGAATAAGGCAGTTTTTTGTTTAATGGCTGATTATTATTTTTTTTTTTTAGCTTGACAGAATATTAAGCCAAAATAAGGAGGCCTGAAAATTAATGTCTTTTTATGACTGCAAAATCCCCCGGTGTCTTGAGAGTCTCATAAACTGGATATTTGGAGAGGGGATGCGCAGCTCCCTGGGCTTGGAAGGACTCCGGTTACCACTGGAGAAAATAAACCTTCTTGGTGCAGGGGCAGCTGGGCTCCAGGGAGAAGGCACTGGTGTCAGCACGAGGTGATGTGGCTGCAAGATAGCCTTGTCAGGCTAATTGATCTGGAGCCTTTGCCTTTCCTGCCAGGGCTGCCTGTCTCCTTACCCATAATCCCCACCTCTTTGATGGCCTGTCAGGAACATGGGACTTGGCCCAGTTTTACATTTATCCAATAACATTATGAAATTGATAGTGACACTTCCATTGGCACTAATTTCAGTAAGAGATTGGAGCCAGAGGACAAGCGGTTTGCTCTCATGGCAGCTAAGCTTTCCAAGTGGATCAAGATGACCCAAGACTGATCTTGCAGTGGCCAAGGCATGGGAAGGGAAGTGGTGGGAGGGGGATGGAGACGGCTGGTGGACTCGGAGCTAATGAGAAACACGCCTAATGCTTGTCCTCAGCCTGCAGTGGTCCTGGCTGGTGGGAAGCATGTTCTGCTGCCCTGGCTTGTGCTGCAGAGCTGCTGCTGGCAGGGCTTTTGCTCCATGGATGGTGTTTATTAAGGAGCATTGGGCATCATTCTCTGCAAAGGTCAGGAAAAGCCTCAGGCAGGAGGGCAGCAGTGGTCCCAGCTGTTGACTTTCAGGCCTTCAGTGACTCTTGCTGTGTTAAGTGTTTCCTGGCACAGGGTCAGGCTCCTGCAGCGTCATGCTCTTGGCTCAGGTCAATGATCCAGCACCAGGCTGGACATGCTGGTGGTGGAGCTGCCAGTGGCCCCCTTGCCAAATATCACTGGGGGCCCTCTTGTGCTAAGGGAACTCCACAATGAGCGGGTTAGGTAACACATCCCAAAGCTTTCACCCAATGCTGGCCACAGTGTCGAAGGTGATGCAGTTGCCACAGCCTTAATGCACACCGTGTGCATATTCTTTGCCATCTGAATTGCAGAATGGATGGAGGTATAGCTTATCCCCATCCCTGGAAGTGTTGAAGGCCGGGAGAAATGGACCCTTAACAACTTGGTCTAGTGGAAGGTATCCCTGCCTGTGGTGGGAGGTCAGAAGTAGATGATCTTTAAGATCCCTTCCAACCCAAACCATTCTGTGATTCTATGAGCAAACCCCTTCTCTTTTCCTCTCCATCTGGCACCCATTCAGTCAAGGTCTGGTTTGAGGTGGGGCAAAGCATCAGTTCGGTGCTGAGCTCCAGTTTGCTTAAGATGACCCCTTGACACCTCATCAGGCAGCCCTTTCCTCATTCTCACAGTGCATCTGAATTTCCACCCAAGCAAAGGCTTGTGGGGAGTGCTTATCAGTTTGTCACCGTCCCCCTCTTCGGTGGCTGGAGGCCAGGAGAGAGGATAAAAAGCCATAGGCTGATGATAAATTGGAAATGCAGAAAGAAAATGTGTCGGTGCTGAGCAGGCGGCCCTGCTCCAGGCTTGGGTCTTTGTGTGGTGTCACTCTGGATGCTCATGAGGAGGTGAAATGCCGCCAGGGCCATGTGTGGTAAATCCAGCCATGGGGTCCTGAGGGTGTGGGGAAAGCAGATACTGCTGCTGCCTTTCTCATGTCCCCCTCAGTGGATCTGGGATGCCTGGCTGCCCATCAGTGTCCAGCGAGCATCTCCCCTCTCACAAGCGCTAGCGGGACCCAGGGCTCAGCAGGCGCCAGTGAGCGTTGCCCTGACACAGCCACGGCACATTTCTCTGGGAGATCTCTTCACACTTCCCTCACAGAGACCTGTGCTGTGGACCTGCAGCTCCTGAAGTTGTCACAGGAGGGGACAGGAGCGAGGAAGCGGCTGCACGTGCGCGGCTTGAGGGGTGTGGAGGTGCTGGAGCCTCCTGTGGAGAAGCTGTAGGAAATGCTGCAGTATATAAAGCGTGTCTTGCGAACAGAAGAGATTAGAAAACTGATATGATGTTATTCCGATTGATTTTGCTGTTGTATTTATACCTGGAGGTAAAGAGCAGACATACTGGAAATCAATTGGCCCCATGCTCTTCCCAATCTCTCTGCAGCGCCGTTCGAATGAAATGCTTATATCATTTTTACGGTGTGTCTGTGATAGGGATGAGTGAGCCAAGAGATTAATAGACGCTGGTGAGGCTGTTGTCCAGGCACTGCCTGGCTCCTGCCTTGTAAAGCCTGTGCTGCTCCAGAGTTCAAGGTGCCCCTGAGGTGACAGCTTGGTGACTTTGCTTGGGAAAAAAAAAATAAAAAGAAGCAAATCTAGTCAAGAGGAACAAAGGGTGGAGAAAGGTGAATGGCAATAAGCCTGTGATTTGGGGCAGGCAGGATGTTGCTTCGCTCTGGAGCTGAGGGGTGGATGGAGACTTGGGGACGGGAAATGAGGTTTTGTCTTCAAATGGAGCTGATCCCTCAGAGAGGGATGGAAATGATGGCCTTGTGCATTGAAGAGAAGGCAACAGGGATTTGTTTTGATGTACTGTAGTGCTTCCAGTACCCAATAGTCACCCATCCTGCCTCACCAGCCTTTCCTGGACCTCGACCTTGGGGCTGGGGCAGGAGGGCTGTAGCAGGGCCATGCAGGGATGTTGGCCACACACAGGTGCTGCCTTCCTGGTGTCCCTGCTCACTCCTCCTGCCTTATCCAGGTGTGAGTTTCTCTGCTGCTGCTGCCTCTGCCATGCCAAGATGACATCACAGGAGGTTTCTCTGCAAGAATGGATGTTTAGTTTGCAGCTGGCTCCTCCTCACAACCTGCATGGAACATGCATGCCCAGCAGTGGAAAGAATATCTTGTTACCAGCAAATGGGAGAAGATAGGTGGGAGGAACGGTGGAAGGTGACTGGGTATGGTCTGAATGCCAGCACCAGCATTGACAGACTAAACACTATCTCCCTCCCTGCACTAACTAAAAGCAGACTTTTCTTCCTCTCCTGTTGCCTGTACTATTTGTTAGTTGTTTCACCTGATCTCAGCAGTGAAAATCTTTTTATCTTGGCAAATGAACCAACTTCCCAATACCCATATGTTATAGCATGTGAGCAGGTATTGGCTTGTCAATCCCTCGGGTGTCAGCAAATCCTTGCATTGCATGTTCGAAAATATTCTTCTGGTTATCCTGTGGCCTGCTGGCAGTTACTTTGCTGGTCAGACACTTCCTGAGCTGAAGATGTTTGGCAGCACAGGGCTGGAGTTTAAGCCTAGATGTAAAAATTCCTGCTTTGCCTTCCTGTGTGTGCTGGCTGTCTTTGCTGTTATGCATGGCTCTGGCTTGTCAGATCCCACCCTTTTTAATTATCAGATTGTATTACCATTTTTACTGTAAGCATTTTCTGTTTCTTGTTCTGCTGGATTTATGCATTTGTGCTGTCATATGCATTGACTTTATATTTTATATGATTTGATCTTAATGTTTCCATTGCTGAGTGTGAGTGCTTATAGGATTGGTGTCTAAGCTCAATAAATAAACTTGAGAAGGAGTGGGTAAGGGAAGGACATGGGAGGAGTGAGGGAGGTTTGGACATCCTCTACAGCAGATGGAGTGATGCTCCAAAGAGGGCTGCCAGGATGGCTGGAGGCTGGAAAGGGTGAAGGGGGGATGTACAGGGCTGCTGCAGCCCCTCTGCCCTGATGCACCACCTTCTGTAGCAAGAGCTGCCTTCTCCCTGCTGCAGTCACCTGAAAAAATCAGAGAGAGAAGGAAATGTCAATATGTAAAGATGGAAAGGGGCTTCTGTAAATGGCAGTATTTTGGCAGTGTTGCATCAGGAAAGAAAGTGCTTTAAGGATTGTCTGTGTAGGGATCGCCCACTGACAACGGATCTGACAGCTTTTTTTATATGATAATGCATCTGCAATGTATGAGGGGCTGGAAGGTGCAAGTGGGGGAAGAGACACGTGTCCAACCCAAGCAGTGGTGGGTACAGAGATCCCAGGCCTGTCCCTTCCTTTTACCCTGAAGTTCAGAGGGATCTTCATCCCCTCGAGATCATCAGGATCTCAAACCCATCATGTTGTTGAGAAGGGAAAAGGGATTGCTGTTTGCTCCTGCCTTTTTTACTAGAGGGGCTGGAAGCTGAGGATTTGGAGTATATCCCTTTAGGAGTTCAGATTTGTTTTCTTGATGTCTTCATCTGCCTGCAAAGCTCAAGGATTTGATTTTTTAAGTGTGCTGTTTCCCCAAAAGCTGATGGAAGAGTCTGTGTGCCCTGGGCTATGGCAGAGAAGGGACTGGCACCTTTGGAAGCTCCTCAGCCACCACAGTGGTGTTCAAGCAGGGGCTATGCTGTTCTGGCCAGCCTCTGCAGCAATGCCCTCCAGGTCCATTGGCATCATGCAGGGATAGCTTGGGGTGAATTTGGGACATGGAGATGGAATTGAGCTGTGTGGATGTGGGAAATGCTGCTTGGACATGGTTGAGGTGATGGCGACAAAGAAAGCGCCGTGTACTGGAATTAGGAGGGAGGTCTGGATAAAGCCCATTGTTTTATATGAGTGAGGGGTCTGCTGTGGCTCAGGGGAAGAGGTGCCATATGCAAGAACACCCTGTGGTTGGGATTGGTGACTCTGGGAATGAGAAGTGGCTGCTTCCCTCTGTAGGAGGGCAGAGAACAAGCTGGAGGCCGTGGCAGACTGGCTCCGAACAGGCCCCGCGTAGGCACCAAGCTCTGCCTTGGCTCTGTGCCCACATCTGTCAATAAAAATTAAGAAATTGATTTTCTTTTGTTTGCCTGAAAGGACGAGGCTCTCTTTATGAGACAGTAAATGCAATCTTGCTCTGAGCATGGTTGGATTTTTAATTGTATTTATTGTGCTTTCGCTTATTCTTTTATGAGTTTCAGTTCCCCTCATTGCTGGTGCAGAGATCAGCCCTGAGGTGTGGGTTGATTTCAGCTCCAACATAAGGTTGGTAATTTTTTTTAAGTTTCTTTTTAAACTAGTTTGTTTTCCTGATAAGCTGAAGTTTGAGGTTATTTTTACCCTTGTTTATGTGTGTGTATATAGCTCTGAGTTGTAAAGCTGGGCTGAGAGATGTAGCCTTGGAATTATCTACTTGCCAGTCGGTGATATGACCTTTTGAAGAACAGAATTTAAGATTATGATTGGGGAAATATGGAAGTGCCAACAGGGGTTTGGAGTCAGAGGAGGAAGGGATTTTATATACTATATATCGGAATTTAATGAGGTCTGCTTCAGCGCTTGCTATACAATGCATGGTGACCCACTTTATTAGGTGAGCTTTTTTTTTTCTAGTTATGGGTCATATACAGTTCCTAATTAAGTAGGTTAATTATATGGCTTCTTTATATTACAAAGGAAAGTGAAGATGGCACAATTAGCTCTTGCAGTGATCACTTTTGATCAAAAAATGGTGTTCTGCATGACAGCTCCCAGGGGTGTGGGTGGGGAGAGGGGATTGCCCTCTGGCCCTGAGCACTCACATCATTCTTCTCTGCCTCAGTAAACTCAGTTTCTGTCCTGAGCACTTGGCCTGGCATGTGCAGGGAGTTGTCCCTTCTGAAACCACACTGGAGACCAGTGCTACACCCACAGTACCTCTGATGCTGCCCAAACTTGTCTGCAGCACTGGAGAGGCCCCTCCTTGGAGTTTCTTAGGAAGCATCAGAAAGGGAAGGTGCTGCGGGCTCTGGCTCCAGGTGAAAAGTGCTGCAGCCTGTGAGGGCTCTGAGCAGCATCACTCCCTGTAGCTAAACTGTCCTTGAAAGAAGTTTCTTTAACCTTTCCCTTCCCAGCCTGGCAGTGGCTGAACCCCTGCAGCATCCCTGGGTTATCTGTTCCAGTGCTCAGCCAGCCGTACTGTGAGGCATCAGGGAGAACATTCAAACTCTAATCTCCCTCAGTGCAATTTAAACCTATTATTTCTTGTTTTATCCCCAGTGGACGTGGAGAACAGCTATTATATTTCTCTTTGCTGCAACCTTTTACATATTTGAAGGCTGTTATCACATGTCCCTTCAGTCTTCTCCGCTGAACACAAAGCATAATTCTTTCAGTTTTCACTTAGAGGTCATGTTTTCTTCACCTTCAGTTGCTTTTGTTGCTTTGCAGAGCTTACTGTGATGCCAAGCTGGAGTTTTTGTTGTTTCTTCACCTGTTTGCCTAGGGGCATTCATTCTGTTACAGATATGTGAGAAGTGACCATTATCTTCTCTAATCTATGGTTATTTATACAGTACCCTATATTCCTGAGCCTTTTTTATCATGAAGTATAGCTCTTAGCCTTGATAAATAATTTCCCACTATGATATGATCTTGCAAACAGGGGTCTCTAAGCTAGTTATTACTATTATTATTTGCTTTATTTTTCATGAGTAACAAGCTGTCTGTTTAACACTGTGAATGAACCAGGCAATTCACAGAAATGGACTGAAAGCTATATCCTGTTCACAGAGTTTCCAGATAAACAGGGAGGTGAAGCTAAACACCAAGCCAAGCTCTAGTTTAGCCAGAGGGAACAGTGCTGAACAGAGAATGAGAGATTTTTTTGAAAAGCAGAGATTTTGGGGGAATCTGGAGGAGTGTTTACAGAGATGATAATATCAGGGCGGATGCAAAGTGAGAAGAGTTGGAACATTGCTGGGAGGGATGGAGGGATGGAGTGTAGCCTGACTGTGAGGCTGGGGGAGAACAGAGGGTGGAGATGAGGCTGGAAATGGTGGTGTTTGAGCGAGGTGTCTTTCTCAGGAAAGAGGAGCTGGCTGTAGAGGAGATGTGGGAGGGAAGGCAGAACAGAATTGCTGCTTGTGGCGTTTCCAAAAGTAACATTTCCAAGCTGCCTCACTGCTCTTTGTTGAACATCAGATGAATTTGGTCCTGATTTCCAGGTCGTTGTGGCTGACCCTCCCACTGGCGTTGTGAAGGGGCTGGAGCAGTGGCTGCTTCTTCACTCAGGGGTAACCCTGGGCAGCCCTAACATCTCCCCAGCCTTTCCTCACAGGGAAAAGGGGAGATGGAGTGCCTCCATCACTGCTGCTGGTATTGCCTCCTTGTCAGGAAAGCTGCATGGGGTTAGCATGGAAAACAGCTCTGTCCTCGAGACAGTGTGGATGCTGCTGGCTGGTGAGAGCCCTGCTTGGAAGGAAGGAGAGCCAGGGCAGAGCCTTGTGGAGTACAGCTGTAACAGGTTCAATGCTCAGAATGGACATGGACTTCTTAAAGTTTTAACAAATAGACCCTTTTTATAGTTCATATCCATAGTACATTTGTCCATAACACAGCTGAGTTATTCACAGAAACAGCTACTGCATCACTGTTCTGAAAAGTTCTGAAATATTTTATATGTTTTAAAATTACAGGATGGTATGTTAGGAATTACTCCAAGCTACCCTTTGTCTATTATTATACATTTTTACTATACAAAACTGTCTTCTAGCTCTCTCTGCACATTTCTCTGTCAAATGGAAGGTAAACCTAAATTTCTAAAATCTGTACTGTCTTTTTTTTTTCTGCTTCATTTTTTTTCCTTTAACCTTACCTGCAAATTGCACTGGTGAGACCAGTGAGAATTCTTCCAAGTAAAGCCATTCATCAGCATTATATATCAGAAAACTGAACCTCTTTGCCTACTTAAAATCAAAAAAATATATGCTATTGCCAAGATAGATTTAAAAATTTGAAGTCTAGGTAGCTGCTTTATTTCCAGGAATTGCTAATGGCAGAGTATATTTTGAGTCAGGGCAATAGTCACACCTATAAAAGTGATTGGTGGCTGTTTGATATCCATGATGTTTTTAAAGTTTGTCTCAGGCTTGCACAGTGAGTCCAGCACTCGTCTGAGTCTCAGAGTGACAACAGAGGGGCTGTGGGCTTAGAGGGAACTGGGTCTCAGCAGTGACCAGCCAGAAGAGATGGGAATGAGAGAATTAATGTGATAAAGCAGCATGACTGTGGCTGTAGGAATTAATGTTGTCCAGATTTATACTCTCCCACCACACCCAAAAAACCCACAACATAATAGGAGAAGCTTGGAGAAGTCCTCAACTGAAAATTGCCTTTAATCAAATTATATCCTTTGGAGGATATTGGGATGGTTTATATTTTCTAGGCCATGTCAAATCAGTGCCTACAATCACCAGAAATGTTTTGAAAAGCTGGAAGGATAATGCAGTGAATCTGTTGTAAGTGTTCCTTAGGACTCTTGAGAATGTGATTATTTTAGTTTTTTTCAAGACCTGTAAGTACAGTTGGAGGCAGTTAACTGTCCTTGGATTACTGCAAGAGTAGAATATGCTTTACATGTTGTGTTCTCCCTGTGGTGCCTCTGCCTTCGCAGTTCTTGGGGCTCCCCACTTTTGCAGAAATGTGAAGGGGTTGAGATAGGGATTCAGAGTTCAGTTCTGAGGCTTTTGAGGGTTGGTAGGTCTTGTGAATGGAAAAGCTTGGTGATATTGACCTGACTGAGGTCTGAGTCCATTCATGGGACACACTGTTCATTGGGGAATAGGGCTGCAGCTGTGGGTCAGCTGAGATGTGGTTACCTCTTGCCTCAAAGATCTTGGATATGTTTGGGGCATGAAACTAAGGTAACACATTAAGAAAGTCCTCCTAAGAGGACAGAAAAAACCCAACCCTGTGGAGTGTAAAGAAGCTCTGGGCGTGTTTATTGTCAGAGAAATAGCCACGAGAGCATTGGCTAATAGATGCTTGCTATGCTTATTTTCACAAGTACCCAACCTCCTGGATTGTCCCCTGCTCTCTTAGATGTAGCCATGTCCTTTTAACCTGCCTATGCTAGAGGGACACTGCCATCATCTGTGTTCCTAAAAATGAGGAAGTGCTGAGCAAGCAAGAACAGCAAGGGTCAGGTACTGGCAGGGCTTTGTGAGTCCCTGAGAAGCACGTCCTCAGCTGGGTCTGTGCCAGCCTGGTGTTTGTACCATGGTTGGTTACATCCTCTTTGCTCCTTGGCACAAAGCTGTGGTTTCTGCTCTCAGAACAGAGGGCAATGAAAACTTCCTTCACCTTGAAACACAGAATGGTTTGGGTTGGAAGGGACCTTTAGGATCAGTTAGTCCAACCTTCCTGCCATGGACAGGGACACATTCCATGAGACCAGTCTGCTCAAAATCTCATCAAACCTGACTATAATTCCCCAGAGAGCTCTTTCACATCCCCTTGCCTGATGAGGTGCCATCCTTTGGAGCAATGCCTAGGCTTCCTAAGGAAAGCAGTAAGCCCTCAATAGCCTCTCCCACTGCAAGGGAGATCTTTGTGGTCTTCCCTCAGATTATTTACACCAGTCTATACCTGTTTATATTTTTATGATTTATGTTTTTTTTTTAACTACACCTTGAAATGCAGAGCTCTCCCCTTCCCACCAGAGCTGGGCCAGCCAGCAGTGCAGGGTGTGGCTGAAGGAATGTGCACATCGTGCAAAACTGAGTCGTCCTGGTTTGTCTGCAATGAATTGACATTGCAAAGGAGCAAAAGTCATTCAAACAAAAATTGCCCATTTGCTTTTTGTGTTTGGAGAAACACACTGTGTGTAGGCCCAACAGAGGCATCTTGCATCAAGAGCTGAATTTTGTCTTTGCACCTCAAGAGCTGGAAAGTCACGCGGGCCTGGGGAGTAACGTTAAAAAAAGCCAGAACCTGCCAGAAGGAATTAGCAGTAAAGGGCGAGAGTTTTTTTCCTCGTGACTAAAACACCTGTCACAGCTGCCAAGACTCTGCTAATTACACAATAACTTTATTATATCCCACTTGGAAGAACAAACAATACTTGAAGCTCCAAAAATGAGCAGCCTTTAGACTAGATTAATGCTGGCAGAATGGCTGCATGGAGCCGGTGTTTGCCTCATCCTCCCAGTAGATCTGGAGAGTAAAATGGCTTGAAGACTCCCTTCTTTGTTGCCAGTGCTACATAATAAAATAATTGTGCAATTAGAAGCAGATTACTGATGGGAGATGAACATTTTTATGCAATGAAGGTAAAAGGCTGGCTTCTCTGAATAAGTTCAAAGCCTAAGCACAGCATCTCTGCTTCTTTTTGCTTGGAGTTTCTGGTAGTCCCTGGTAACATCCAGACAGGAGAAAAAGGAGTGTCACTTGTTGGTTGCGGATTTTCTTCCCATGTTAAAATATTAAAAAGGTCTCATGGAAGATTTCGCTGTGGTCCCTACCTTGTCCAACACCCAATGCAACAAGAATGGCTGCAACAGGTATTAGAAGGTCTAAAACCAAAATAAAACATAAGGGATAGAAACATTCCATTGCTCCTGTCTTGCATGCCTGACAACTTTCCTCCATTTTCTTTCCTGTCTGATGATGCTGTGAACTTTTGGGGGTCAAGAGGGTAAAGGGAAGATGCTGCCATTGGTAGTGGTGATGGTGGGAATGAGCCTGAGCTGAGCAGGATCTGCTCCAGTACATTGTGGGTCCCTGTAGGCATCAGCCTGACTGAAGGGCTCAGTGAGTTTCAGTGCCCAGGTGAAACTGCAGGAGGGCAAAAGGATGGGCAACACACTGGGCAACAGACATACCACAAATATGGCTTTGAGGTGAACTAACTCTTTGGGGGTGATGTTTCTCCAGTCTAAGCCTGGTTATGATTTCTGCCAAGCTTGTGATGCCAGAGTATACAGGCACCACAGCAACTGCTATCTCATGACAGCCCTAGGAGAGGACTTTTTGCACGACTCACCTCTGATGTGATGTCACCTGTAGCTGCTTAACCCTTTGGGATTTTTAGTCTGGTACCTCAAACCCAGGAAGGAGAAATTGAGATGTCTTCCCTACCCTGCGAGCTGCCCAGAGAAACAAAGCCCAGGGGCAGGACAACTGGCAGGAATGCTAGGACGGGCTGGTGATGATCCACTGCCAACCTACAGCAATCCGCGAGCACGTGACCCACAGGCCTCGCTGGTCCCCTGTCCTCTGCTGTCCCTGACAGATGTGTGTGCTGTTTGCAGGTCCCGTGGCAGTGATCAGCGGAGAGGAGGATTCAGCCAGTCCTCTCCACCACATCAACCATGGCATCACGACACCGTCGTCGCTGGACGCGGGCCCGGACACGGTGGTGATCGGCATGACGCGCATCCCCGTCATCGAGAACCCCCAGTACTTCCGGCAAGGACACAACTGCCACAAGCCAGACACGTGTGAGTGCCCGGCCCGGCCACAGCCCCGCCAGGCTTCAGGGATGGGCTGGGGGGATGGGGGAAGGAGGGCGAGGAGGAAGAGGTTAAGAGGATGAGGAAGAAGAGAAGGAGGTTTTTGAGGAGAGTGGGTCTTGGTATGGTCCAGAAACCAAAGTGAATCTCAGGTCTCAGAAATCACAACATACATGTAGATGCTTCCAGAAAAGACTTTCCACTCTCACCTTCACCTCCCTTCACCCTCCCTCTGCCACCCACCCGTCACCTTCCCCCCCTGCCTGAAAGTGCCATTCCAAGCCGGGCTCTTCCTCATCAGCTGCAAGCATGAGGTCCCAGGTGTGAGCAAGAGCCCCCTGGGAGCGTGGGGATGGATGTGACCCCTGCTTGGCTGGGGAAAGGACCTGCCTCCCCTTCCTCCTCCAGCAGTTTCCCAGTCATGGGGCTGCCTCTCTGGCTCCCCAAAGGGCCAGGGGGAAGCTCAGGATACATGGGCATAGGTGTGGCAGATGCCTGGAGCTATCTTTGTCTCCAGGAATTTTAGATGCTGGATGTCTTGTTTTTATGGGCTTCTGTAAAGCTTCTGCATCTTTCCTGTATAAATGTGGGTCACGAACTGGGCTCATTAGACTAGCAGGAGGTGATCAAGTGTCCCTCTCCACTTTGTGTTTCTAAATTCTGAGCATAAAAGTGCTGTGTAAAAGGATGCTTTTCTGGGAGTCCTGCACCACTTCCCACGCGAGTGGTGGGATGCAGCCTTCCCCAGCATGCGGCTCACAGGCACTAGCTGAGCTCTCCCAGGCCTCTTACCAGCTCTGAGATGCAAGCTGAGCAATGCAGGAGGTTTGGGTAACATTCCTCTCTTGCTGTTGCACATCCTTTTGGTGTGTCTTGGTTCCAGGTAGAACTGGAAAAATAAAAATCCTGCAGAACAAAAGGTGAAAAGCCCTCAGCTTGGGCTTTCTCTGTGGCCCAGCCAGAAGCAGGGAGTGCTGTGCTGATGTCACCTCTGCTCTTCCTTTGGCTGCTGCTGCCTCTCAGGTGCAGGAGGCAGAACTCAGCCCCTGCAAACAGGGAGAAGGCCCATCTCCCAACCTATGGGAAGCTGTGTGGCATTAAGTGCTCAGCAGGAGCATGCTGCTCCTGGCCTCCATTCCTCCATCAGGGGAAGGGGAGCTGCAGCTGCTGCTCCTATGGAGGTATCCCTCAAGCAGCCCCCACTGTGCACTCTCATGGGTGCTGCTGACTTGTGCCCAAGCCCTTAGCACTGTCCTTCACTTGCCAGAGCAATGGGATGTACCCAAAGAACGTGCCTGGCTTTCCCCTTGATTTTCATTTTAATGTGCTAAATTTGGTCTGTTTGTAGAGAGGGGAGGAGGAGGGCGGTGATTAGGCAGGAGTGGAGAAGCTGAATGTAGCGTGGTTTTTCTGTGCTGTTAATTATATATTTTACATTTCTTATAGCACCTCATCTCAAAATGATTTACAAACTCTGATGGCTTGGGAGGGAGGGCTCCCCCGCTTTACTTTTTCTTCCTTTCCCTCCTGTGCTGTCTCAAATCTCTTTAATCTGCATGCCGACCATTGCAAGACGTGGGTGCTGTTGAGGCTGTGCAGCAGCAGAGCTTAAACCTCAAAGGATTAAGTTTTGCTCTGAGCCTTTGCCCTGTGGGACTTGTCAGAACTGGGTGGGTTGCAGGGGAAGTCACTTGCAGCAGGATTTGACCTCAGAGCTTCACGGGGCTGTTTGAGTAGGATCTGAAGGGTTCACAGAGATGCTTGGGGTGGCATCTGGAGGTGCATCTCCTGTGAAGGGTGCCACAGGAGGGAATGCTCCAGGTTTTCCAGGATTGCAAGGCAGTGGGGCTGAAACCAAAGCCCACAACACTGGCACTCCCTTTGGGGGATAATAAAAGGCAAACTATAGCTGGGTGCTTGCAGGTTGAAAACCCTAATTTTTTTTAGATTTCTTTGTCATTCATGGGGCAAAACCCAGTCCCTGACTCCTTAGACAGAGTTGAATTTGGTGTGTGTTTTGTATTTTAGTCCCCAGGCCTTAACTTCGTCAAAACTTGTGATTTCACTGGTGGCTTTGCTTGAGGCTGGAAAGTTTGATAATTCACCTATTAAATTAACCATGCTTTGGGGAGCTTTTGCTGTAAGGGGTTTGTTTGATCTGATGTGCTCTACTCAACATAAGCCTGGGCTGGAGAATATTTGTTGCTCCTGTTCTCCCTGTGGTTGTCATGCTGGAGGGTTTTTCCCTCCCCCTGTGCAGAGCTTGGACACAAACACTTCTCCATTTGCTGTCACTTCTAAAGAGAGCTCCTCTGGGCTGGGGAGTGCCTCGATGCCCAGCTGAGCCTGCACAGATGCAAACTCCTGCCACCACCACCCCCAGAGCTGCAGCCCAGCTGTGAGCAGAGGTGTTCTGTGACACCCAGCCTCTCTCCTTTGCACTGAGCTGTTGCTAGAGCAACATCTTCAGCAAGCATTTTCCCTCTCCAACACGAAGCTTTTCTCCTTGCTTCCTCGTGCAAGCATCCCTGTGCTCTTGGATGCTGCCTGGGTTGAGGACATGCCGATACCCATTGCTGCAACGAGGGGAGCAAACTCTATATGCTTAATGCAGTATTAATAGTACATTGATGTGATATAGATTTCTGTCACCCTCCATACTAGCAAGCATCACTTATCACACAGGGATGAGGGATGTTTATTCCCAGCCACTTAGCTCTGCATAATGGAATTGCAGCTGAAATATGGAGAGCAGCTCCCTGCCTGTGGAGCTGGAGGCCTCTCGCTCCCTCTGTGCAGTGCTGTCCCATGGGATCTTCTTGTTAATGTGTCCTCAAGGAGACAGAGATGTGTTCTTCACTGGGAATGTGCTGTCCTTGTGTTGATGGGATGAAGGGCACGGGAACCAGCCTTCACTTCTGACTTTCTGGGATTTTTGCAGTTGTCTTACCCTCTTTCTGTTACTGCCTGACTTAGTGCAGAGGTGGGACAAGCTTGACTCAGAATTCTCTTTCCCTTCTTGGGTGAGGGGTTCTCAAAGAGCCTTGGAAGACACCAGCACCACCCTGTTTCCTCATGCTGAAGTATTTAGTTGTTGAGAAGATGCTCCCCCATCTGTGTGCTGTAACTCTGTGCCGTGCTGGGCAGCACTGGGTTTGCATCCTGTCCTTGCTTCAGCTGTCCTTGGCTCTTCCTGGAGGGTTAAGGAAAGAGTTTGGCAACGTGGACAGTCCAACCACAAGTGGATTTCAGAAGAACAGGGTAAAACTGCCTTTTTCTCCTGATCCTGTGCACATGGAAGGGAAACCAAGTTCGTGTCTGCTTGGCAAACAGCAGCAGGAGGAGCAACAGGCTGTGATGAGTTTGCACCTCTGTATCTGGAAATAAACAGATCAGAGGAGAAGAATGGGACTTGTGGCAAGCACAGTGGGCAGAGAAAGTGATGAGGAGCAGTTTAGGGCTACATAACATCAGCCTATGGTCAGAGATTTTGGTAATGCAAAACATGATTCAGTCTGCCCACATTTGTGGCCAGAGGTTGGCTGTTTGTTCTTCTGGACCGACCTGGCAGTAACAGCAGCTTCTTACCTTATCTCCCTCTCTTGAAGTTCAGGATTTGAATTCCCAGAATTGAAGTTCTGTAATTATGAGTAGCTGGAGATTTCTGTGGTGAAATACTGGTAATGTTTCAGAAGAAACATTTTGGAAGGTTGTTTTACTTTAATAATAGTAATTAAATAGTAATTAATTCTAAGCACAATGCATCAGATGCAGATTAGTTCTTGGATCTGATCTCTTGAGCTTTACTCAAATGCCACAGCACAGTTTTGGAGTTGTTCAATTCCCTTGTATTTCTCATCTAACAAAACAGGTCTTCTGGAGAATGACACAAATTGGAGGAAAAAATCCAAACCCTGATGGAGAAAATTGATCTGGGGGGCAGATCCCCACCTGCATCCCAGCAGTGGATGCTCGGTTGCAACAAGTAATGTGAAGCTGAACTTTTGGGGCAAATTCTTTGATTTTGGGGGAGGTTTTTGCCAGCCAGGACTGGAGCTGGCTGTATAGCTGTATTTTCCGGGACTGGCGCAGTCTGGGGATTGGGATGCGTTCTCCACACGGGTGGAGCAGCCGTCCTTTCGTAGAGTCCTAATGAGGGTTTTTTTCAACCTCATTTATTACAGGCTGCCCTGGCATAATTACATATTCGAAGTTAGTAATTACACGTATTCATGCTAATTAAGTAATTAGATATAATTACACTAACTGTAAATACGTGGTAATCGGCTAAAAAGAAGTACTTCAGAAAAAAACAAGGCAAATCACACAATAAAAGCTCCATCAGCACTCTTTCACTCAGTACCCTGTCTTTATCTTGTATTTCAGTACAGCTTAAAAGGAACATCGTGGTCATTTCAAAAATCATATTTCTTAGACAAATAGATTTTCTTACCTCTGCTTTCAATAGATCTTGAAAACTAAAATGAAAAGGGTATTTACCCTTAGCAGTGTTAATTTTTTTTTTTGTTTGCCTAGTGTGTTTTGTTCATCCTGGGCATGGGAAGATAAAAGGTATGCAGCATTTCTATTTTCGGTCAGTTCATGGTCCCATTTTTGCCAAAAAACAGCAACAACATAAAACTGAAGTCATAAGTGCTTGTACTTTTATTTGCCTAAAAAAGAAAACTGAAACAGTTGGTAGTGGAAAAGAAACTTTCCCTTTTTTTTTTTTTTTCCCCAAGGATAAGATAATTTGTCAAATATTCTTTTTATGTAATATAAATGTGGAGTGCAGGGTGAAGTGACGGCAGCACTCTGCTTGCCCATGCCCAGCCTGGGGCCAGGTTTCAGTCCCTCACACAGAGCTCTGCTGTTTCTCCAAACTATTCTTTTCCTCTTGTCTCCTCTAAAATGAAGTCCCCAGGCTCTTCTCCAGAAGGACCCAGCTCCCATTTCTCTTCTGAAGTAGGCACTTGTGGGTGAAGACTCTTCTGTGCTGGAGCTCTCATGGTCTTACAGTCTTGTCCTTCTCACTCAGCTCACGTGAGATATTTTAAGGGTTTTAACAAGGACCCCTGAGTAGCTGGTTACTCATTTCTGTGTGTTTTGCTACTCTGTGCTGTGTCTCCTCACTGTTTGTAGCAAAGCCTGGGCTTGTGGCTGGGGACTGTGGAAGAGCCCTGACCTCAGAGCTCAGCTACCAACAATTGAAGGTGTTGGGGGTCTCTGCAATGACCTTCTGCCTCCAAATTTCCCTCCCTTCTGGTTTGCTGTTGGCTCTCATAGAAACTGCTCTGAGCTCCAAGTGTTGATGTGAACATCCTGCAAAAGATTTGGATGTTGAAGAAGCCTTGTGGGCTCTGGCATGCTGTTCCCAGAGGAGGTGTTGTAGGTATCTGAAGAAATGTGTGACCAACCAAAATTACTGCTTCTGTCCCCCACCAGAGGAGAACTGAACTTCCCTTGTGCCCAGAATCACCTTCTTGCCCAGGTTGCAACATCTGACCAACAGGAGACATACCATGGACAGTGGGACTTGATCCAACTTTCCCAGCTCTCAGTTTTCCTGCCTGGGGCTATTCTCTGCTCTGCATCATTTCTTCTATCCCTGAAATAGCAAGCAGAAGAAATATCCACATTTTCCAGAAGTCCAACCTCCCTTTGCAGAAGTGGAGTGCCCATCCCACCTATTGCACCTGCACTTTGAGTTGCAGTCTCACACTTCAGACCTTCCTGCTGTGATGGTGCTACAGGAATGAGGTTTTTCAGGATGTCCTGGAAAGGCTGGCGAGATCAATTGCCTACACCTTACCCCTCAGCCAGCTCTGGAGATGTTGTCTGTGTGGCTGTACCATGAGGAAGACAAGCAGCGTGGCTCTGCCTGGTCCCTGCCTGCTTTAGGAGGAGCTGCTGGAGCCAACAGTGCAGCCCTGCTTGCTCCAGATGGGATGGGCACCTGATTTGGTTTGAACACAAGATGATCACCTCCTGCTGCTGTTTGGATTTTAGATCCATTCTCTGTTGCTTTAACGTGTGTTTACTGGAGATATTTGTAGCAACACCCAGGATCAAAGGGGGACTAGCAGACTCCAGCCCCAGCGTGGGGAAATGATGCTGGCAGCACAGCTGAGTGATGATACATTGGTTCCTGGTGATGAAGATCCATGAGGAAGAGAAACTCTTAAATCAAGAAGAATGTGGCTTTGGGCTGTTGATGGTGACTGGCCTGTGGAGAGTCTGCTGGATACAGACATCAAGGGGTTGACAGGGAAGTATTTTCTCGTACAAAACTCTGCTTTCTCCTCTGCCTAAAAGCATCCCCACTGGACTGTTTAATCCTGATGTCTATGGGATCAGGAAGCAAGATTGGCTCACCTGGGGCAATTTCAGGAAGGAAGCTCATGATATGTACTGTCAAGAACTTAACAAGCCAGATGAGAGGAGGTCCTGACCTGTTTTCCTACTGGATTTGGAGTGACTCTAGTGCAGCAGGCTGCTCTTTTTGCCTGGCAGCCTCATCCCTGCATCAATTGGGTTGGACCAGAGTGCCCAAGAATGCAGCATCTCATGGAGGATGTGTATGTACACCCTGATATTCCACCTTATATCCCTGAGCCCCCTGCTCATCTCATAGAGGGGCTCACACCCTCCCACTCCTCTTGCAGCATTCCCTGGCCTCCACACACACCCCCCACTTTCCCTGTCCACTCACCCATGGTCTGGCACGAGTCCAGACTCATCGTGGCAGAGTGAGAGCAGTGGGACACAATAGGGATAAAAGCAGGTTTACATTCCCTCTGTTGCCAGCTGTTGTTGGTCTGGCTTCTCCCTATCCATTTGCACTTGTGGTGTGCTTGAACCTGAAGGAGGTGTCTGTGCCAGAGAGAGCAGGGCTCTGTTCACCAGCCAGCACTCCTCATGGGTGTGGTTTCATCCCTGCAAGACAAGAGGTAGTGACACAGTGCTCGACCTGAGGCTATTGCAGACTCAAGCAACCCAGGTGTCAAGAGTGTCCTCCTAATGGCTCCTTGATTGTCTGAATTTTGCTGTGGGTGGCTGTAAAAATAGCTGGTGTGTGTATGTGTGCATGGGCAGAATAAAAATATTGATTTCTTTTGGCTCTCATTTAAACATTTGTCTTGTTTTTGAATGAGTTTTTTGTGGCTTATAATGATTGGCTGTTGGGTGAGTGTCTGGCAGCTGGGGTACCTCTGCATTCCTGGGATAAAGAGGATGTGCCTGTGGTACCTGGCCATGGGGTACCCCTGAAGGAACCAGGCATACCCAGAGTTTGCAAGGACATTGTGTTGTGACTCTTTAGTCTCTCCAGGCTCTTTGTCAGGTTTAAAATCTCTCAGAAGTGTGTGGGGCCTCACTGTGATCAGACAGGAGGTGTCTCTGTGGTTTGGAGATTGGAGGCTCTCATTGTTTGTTCATTGTCTGTTTAAATTGTGATTCCTAATTAAAAATAGTTGCTATTGTTTAGGAGTTGGAGCAGTTTTGCTTCTTGTCCCACAGGGCAGAACCACTAATAATGTTCCTGCTGTGTGTGCTGCATGACAGCCCACACAGCAGGAACATTATTAGTGGTGCTGCCCTGTGGGACAAGAAGTACAATCCAGAATGTAGCAGAGAATCTGCACATCAGTAGAGGTTAAAAAACCCCAAACCTGTGCTTAGTGCTGCTCTTGGGCTAAACAGCCCAAAATATCCCATTTGGTCCTGAAACCTGGGGAAAGACCCATGCAAAAAAATATTCTGCCTAAAGAGTTTCTTGTGTGGAAGGAGGCTTTTGTTTCCCAGGCTTGTGTGGTGGCTGGCTCTGAGGAGATGGGGCAGGCAGACAGAGATGGCTCCCAGCAGCACAGGGCAGGTGGAGCAGAGCACAATTCCTTCACATAACAGAAATGCAGAAATGGTCATTTTTGATTGCTGGGCACTTCCAGTCCACCTCAACATCCTGCTGCCTGTCTTGCTCTTGTTGGTGGGTGCAGACAGGGAGTGGGTCAATGGGATGAAGGAAGGTGCTGCTGCTCATGGAAGCACCACTTCTGCTGGTGTGCTCCCAAAGCCCTGACCTGAAGCAGCTGGTTTTTTACCGTGGTTGAGAGTAAAGCACTGGCCTTGTTGAACAAGATGTGATTTGCTGAAGTGAATATACCCACTGGAGAACTCAGTAAACCCATTTCCATGTGCAGCTGATGTAAGATTTGTATGCAAGCATCTCGAGGTGAAAAGTATATAGGAGTCACAGCATGTGAGGATTGCTCTCAGTGCCTGGGCTTGTCTCCCATTAAGGCAGGGTTTATTGCATAATCCATTTTTAGATTCCTGCATACTCATTCCTAAACACACTGCAAGTTACCTAGTGCTGAGCCTTGCTTAATCTGTTCAAGTCCTTTCTCCCTGGATACCTCTCTTTAAGAGGTGGGAACAAACCTGAGTGAAAGCATGAACATTTCTGTGGGCATCACACTCACAGGATCAGGCTGTCCTGCTGTCTGCAGCCAAGCATGGTCAACATGGGATGCAGTACTCAAATTAAGTGATAATTTACAGTTTCATGTAGACTCAGCTTTTTCCAATGCTCATTCCAAGTTCCTTTGCTGATGCTGCAGCAGCACCTGAAGTTTTTTGTGACCACTGTGGGTCTGTAAAAATGTCACACCTTTCTTTCAGCCCTACTAACCTATTTTTCCTCACTGAATGAGAGCACTGAGTCTGAAGGTTACTATACCTACCTATTTTTATATATAAATCTCATATATATGTTTGATCTATTTAAAATGCACCGGTTCATAATATATGGGCACCTGTTCTTATCTTACTTGTACTTTTAACAGGTTTTACATCATCCTTCCCTGTCCAACCACCATACTCCTTTTCTCCCTTTGTGAGATAAAAGGGAACTTTTTTCCTCCTACAAACATCTTTTAAATTCAGGACAAACAGTTTCTCTTGCTCCCATAAGTGTGACGGGAGACAGCTAAGTCTCCTAAGTATATATGGAAAATTGCAATTAGAAGAAAACACTGGAACAAAATTTCTTCAGTCCTTGTCTTCCTTCTCCCAGTCCTTCTCACCCCTCCACCTCCCTCTTGCAGGATTAAGCCAAGCTAATCCTCAGATGTGCAAGATCTTGGGAAAGCAAAGAGCCAAGGGAGGAGAAAGAAAAATCCTTCACACTCAACACTAATAAGGAAATTATAGGCATCCTACATTATGAATTGGATGAATTTTTAATGGTTAGAAATGCAGCTGATTTATAATGCATCCATCCTGGACTGCAGGGCCTGTCGCCAGCTAATAAATAAATGACAGGCCCTTTGTATTAAAAGTATCAGTCATTTTTTGTCTCTGTGCTGTAATGGATGAGGAGCATTGAGCAAGGGAGGTGGTGGCTGTCAGGGGTGTGCAGGAGCAAGGACCTTGTGTTTCAAGCTTGGCATACCAGAAAGTTACAGCCCAATCTTCCAAGTCTTCTCTCAGATGGGCCACGGCTTCTGCTCTATCCCATTGCTCACATTCCAGAAACAGGGAAATAAAGAACTTAGCTGGGGCTGCATGGTTTTGTAAGGTCATTTCAAGCCCAGCTTAAGGTCCTGTTTAATACTTATTGAGTGTCCTGTTTAATTCTTATTGAGCTTGTAAATTCCATATGATCAACCAGTTTTGTCACATTGCTCTGATTTAGCTGCTGACTTCAAAATATCATTTTTCCTGCAGAAAAAAAAAAAAAAAACATACAAAGATTTCTTGTGCCAGTTTTTGAGTGATCAGCTATGCTGGGAACTTTTTTCCCCTTACTTAATCCTATACCTCTTAGGAAGGGCACGTGCATACCTATACATCTTATGCTTTAGCACAAGTTAGTTACCCCGGAGAGCAGGAATGGCTCCATCTGAGGTGGCTGCCCAAAGTTTCCTTCCTGCATGTGGAGTGAGGTAGGAGGCTTTGGGTCTGCCTGGTGTGAGACTCCTGGTGCAGGGTGGGGGAGATGGTGCCGTCTGTTCTCTTGACAGTCCTGGCTATTGGCACAGTCAGGGTGAGACAAGCTCAGAGTCAGGGACCAGCATGAATTCATACAAATCCACCACAAATGTTCACACTGAGGCTGTGTTAAAAATAAATTCTGGGCAAATCCCAGGGATGGGGTGGGGTGGGACTGTTCTGCTCTCGTGCCAGATCCCAGCAGAGCCCAAATGTCAGGGGAACATTACTGAGAGCACAGCAGGCAGCTGAATATTTGAGGGATGGGGTGGATTTTATTCTCTTCTTAATGAGGAGAAGTAACCTGGCATGTTGTATCTCCACTATTTCCTGGAAAGAGGCATTTCTCCTTACAGTCCATCAAGGGGCTGCTGAGCATCTTCATCTCCATTTTATGGATGAGGAGAGGCAGCTGGAAAGACATCAATTTGCTCAAGGTCACGCCAGGTTGCTGACAGCTAGCAGCCTGGCCCATGTTCAGCCCATTGGACCATGTTGCATGTTTATGAGTCCCCACCTGAAGTCCTTTTACAGCCAGTCTTTTGGAGTCAGGGGTTTAGATGGATAAACACATCCTTGGAGCTGTCAGCTGCATATTATGATCCCAGAAAATGGCAATTCTGAACTTTACCTGCTCTTTTCCAGATAGCTTAGATAAAATTCTCCCTTTCCACCTTCATGGGGGCCATGACACACTCTTAATATGTTCTCCTTTGCTCTTTTGACTACTTCTGAAGAGACCTCTCCTTGCAGGTCTCCTTCCACCTAGGCATTGCCTCCTGGCCAGCTGCATTGGGGTGTGTTGGAACCCGAGTACTGAGCTCAGAGGAAGAGCAGTCATTTTTCAACTTGGCTTTAGTTCCTGGCTGTAGGAATTAGGCAGGGAGGCTGGGATATGAACCTGGCTGCCCAAGAAAAGCCCTGCTCTCTAAGATGCAGACTTTCATCTTGACCTGGAGGAAGGAAACGCTTATTGCCTTATTTATTACATTTCCCCATAGCAGTGTAAATACCATATCCATGATAGATATAGATCTTATGAATAATATAGATTTGAACTAAGTAATTGCTGTGCTTTTTTAATACAAGAGATCCTCGGTGTCGAGTAGTATTAATGATCTGTCTTGACATGGGCTCTGCAGAGGGCAATTGCAAACCCCAGTTCCGTGAGAATTTGAGAAATTGGGGGAGAAATCCTAATGTGCTGTTCATCCCCTCTGCTCCCTGTGGGACACTTCAGAAAAAGTATCCTGTCTGCTGATTTTTTCTCAGCTTTCCCTAGACCCTCCAAGGACAGGAAGGCTAAGTGGGTTTTGGGAAAACAAATCCCTTTTGTAGGCAGGCTGGGCTGGGCTGTCAGAGGAGGCAACTTTCGGAGGAAATGTAATACAAAGATCCTAGCAGCTCCCTGCGGTCACTAACAGTTCTCCAGACATTTCTAGAAGAGCAAAATGATTAGTTACAGTGAAATAGCTAAATTCAGGCGGAGGTAGTGATATTTTATGTGTCTGCTGATCTGAGCCTTGTCTCTTCTCTGTAGCTTTAATATGAAGCTCTCCTTTCCACTTGCTCTCCGAAACCCTTGTGCAGCCTTGCTGCTGTGTGCTGTTAAACAGGTGGCTGTGTTATTATGAGAAATTCTCTATAAAGTCCACTCTTTAAAGCCTGAGAATCTTTGGGGATGAATTTAAGATATTAAGAACTATGGAGATTTTTTGCAATGACACTGTTGTGGGGGAAAGGATAAGGGGATAGCAATCACAGGACGTGGTGTGGGTCACTTTGTGCCTTGCATCACTGGTGGCAGGGAGCTGGTAGCCCCACTGGCTGGTCCTTCTTGCTCCCTACTGTAGAGGTGTTGGTGTTACAGCTGCAGAGCTCCAAGGCCTCTTTAAATAAATGGAGCTGTCTGAGAAGGCTATGAATGCCTTTTCAATTTATTTTTCCCCCCCCCCAAACATAGCACCTCAAGTCTGAGTCAGGCTGTTAACCTTTTTCATTCCTCTCTTTCTAGCCACACCCTGCTTTAAGGTTATTTCTCATCGTTCTTCCACTGTCACCCTTTTAGCAGGTGAGATCAGTGGACTCCATAGCCCATGTTCTCACCTTGTCAGTCCAGGAGGAGCAGGTCTTGCTGACCTCTGTGGGCTGTGTGGAGCAAGGACCATGGGCTCAGGTGTTTCTTTGATACAGGAATGGTAGCTCATTAACACTCTGTGCCCCACAGATAACTTTTATTGATCATCAGCTGCTTAATCAAAAACTCTATCACAGTTTGTTTCGATTATTTTTTCCATCTCTTCATCTCTGGAGAATTGGCTTAGCCAAAGTTAATGTACTCATTATGCAGTTGGGAAACCACTGCTACAGACTGCTATGTAAATCAAGAGTTTAGGAAGGTTTGTGTCCTCCTTCCCACGTGTAGCAGGATGGATACACTGGGTGCATATTCCTCTGCCTGATGTGATGAAAAAGGCATGAAGGGAGTTTGGCTGAACTGGATTCTGAGCAGCCTGGGGTGGCAGAACTCACCTCCCAGGTTGGACAGAGCCCAGGCTCCACGCCTACATCTCCACAGTCCTGGTGCAGTGAGGAGCAGCACTGCTGCTGTACCTGGTCCTATATCTATACAGATCTGAGCACCCCTGAAATCAGCACCCTTGGGTATATTTGCTCTTGGGCCACAGCTGGAAATTCTGTGTACAGTGGCTTTACTCTCTTGAAAACTGTCAGAGCTCTGGAGAAGAGGGTAAGAGGAAGCTGTGCAGCAAGTGGCAAAATATATTTCCCAACTTCTGCCATTTCTTTAATGACCAGCTCTGAGAAGTGTCTGGCCAGTTTGGGTGGGGACACAAAAAAGACTTGGGAGGGAAGCCCCAAGACAGGAGTGCTGCTTGTTGTGCCACTCCAAGCTTATTTCTTACTCTAGTTATGATGGATGTCCTGATATGATTCATTTCCCTTTTGTCTTTTAATGTTACTGCATAAAATCATTCTCCTTGATCCTATACCCTGTCAGGGCTACATACTCTGTGCTGGCTATGGTGTTGCAATGACCTAATCAGATTGCAGAGGGTCGTGTCCTGTATAATGTTGTCTCATTTTCTCAGTAGTCGATGCAAACTCAATTTTATTCTTTTAGAAAAGAAGGGAAGAAGAGGCAGGAGCCCAGAATCCACAGCTGAGCTTATACCTGCAGCACTTACCTTGTTGCTTGGCTGTAATGGCCCATGTAGTTCAGCTTGGATGGGACCTACAGGCTTGTTTTATTTTTTTATTTTCCTGATTGTGCTGATGGGGAGAAAGGATGGAAGCTGCAGCAGAGAAGGGCCCTCATTTGTAGGTGCTGGCACCACTGATTAGCCTCAAGGAGTCATTAATCCAACAGGCTGGATGCTCTCTTGATGGAGCTTATCTCAGGAGGGGAGGGTTGGCTGTGTGTCCCTGTGGGTGAGTGTTCAGCTTTCTCCTTTTGTCTCCAATTAGATGCTCGGTGCTTTGTACCACTGTGTTTCACCTGCCCCAAAGACCCTTCACCTGCCTTCCGCCTCTGTAATTTACAGAGTGGCTCAGAGGGGAGAAGGAGGGTCTGGTCTCAATTTGTGTGGCTCATTTGCATGTGAAATAAGCACGTCCCTTCAGCAGAGCTGCCAGCAGTCTCCTGGCCCCGCTGCTCTCATTCAGCACGGCTTTGACAGCTCCAAGGCTGTGGCTCGGTGAGCGGTGGCAGGGCTTGCTCATAAACTGGAAGTGTCACTGTGTTTTTGCAGAGCTCGTCCAGAAAATGGTGTTTTTCAGCAGCTCATAAAGGAGGTGTCAGCCTGGGATTTGGTCTGTGGAAAAAGAACCTGCTTTTGCACACTGCAGAGTGCACAAGCTCTCAGCTCTGGCTCCAGGGCCATCCCTGCTGGCTGGAATTGCTGCTGGGGCAAATTATTCAGCTGATGGTTTCATTGCTAATTTCCTCATGGGTCCTGGACTCTCTGACTTTGTATTCATCTCAGGGTATTCCTCATTCTCAACCCTGTCTTTTCTTGTCCTGTTTCAGTGGGTTTTTGATTGAAAATGGATCTGTTGTGGTGAGAGAGGAGGAGTCAGAGAGGCACTGGCAGGCAAAATGCACGTAGCAGTTGAATGAATAAATCAACAGGTCTTCAGGTGTGCCACCAAACAGGCTCTCTTATCTTGATCCAAGGATTTAGTGGGAAGAGACCAGGCAGGGGAGTGGCAATGGTCTCTGTGGCTGAGCAAGGACCAAGAGAATAGAATTGTAAGTCTTGAGGAGAGGAAGAGATGGAGGAGACTGGACATTGGTCACTCATGTGATCCTCCTTGGAAGAATACCACATTCCGTGAAGGAAGCACAAATCTAAGCCTGATTTTTTTCTCCATTTCAAAATATTTAATCAGAGAATCAAATATAAAGTCTCTTTAAGAAGAGGCTGGCACAGGGCAGCTGGCTGAGTGTTGCAATCAATGTATCTGCTGTGGAATGTTTCCTGCAGAAGTATTACATCCTCTCTCATTTACTTGATGATCTTTAGGGTGAATCAATCAAAAGATGCTGCACACAAATAGTTCAGCCTGTGATCCTGTGGGTATCCATTACAGAGGTATTTGCTCCATGTTAATGGACCTGTTGATTAACAAAAAGCCTACCGTTTTTTAAGTAGAAAGCTGTTACTTGATGGCAATTGTTGGCATTGGTTTTTCTGCCTCCCCACCTCCCCAGCACAGCTCTCATTCTGTGCCAATGCAGGTGACTGCAACAAAACCCAGGTCTGCACTGCTGGGGAAAAGAGACTCACATCTCACCCAAGCAGTTTTCTGAGGAGAACCTTCTCTTGGAGGTTGGGAAGGGCAGAGAGAGACTTCTCTGTACTCAGTGGGTGATTTCACCATTCTGTTAATTGTGTTTCTGCACCCGTCTACTTTGGCATATGATGTCCTGTTGGACTTCAGGTATATCTGAAGAAGATACTCCCCTGAAATCCCCATCAGGCCAAAGCTCAGCATGTCCTTGTGGAGTCTGATTGGCTTTTACACTAGCTGAGTGCATGGGAATTTTTATTTGGGTCTGTAAAGCTTCTAGTCTGCTGAAGCATTTTGTTTCTCTACAACATGGACACTTGTCAAGTCTCCACATTTGTGGGTGAAAATGTTCCCATGTTGCAGTGTTAGCTGCTGCTTTTCTGATGCTAGCAGAGCAAGAACCCCAGCTGGAATTTTAAGCACTAGAAGATCAGGATGGTGCTTCCTGCCTTTGTCCTTACCTTTGAAAGCCAAATCTGAGTGGACCCAACCCTATGCTATGCAAATGAGGGAGCAGCATACTCAGTGCTGCCAGAGGTCTGGTGTGGCACTGGGAACACATCCCAGGACAGCCCAGTGTGCTGAGCTGTGTGACACAGCTCCCTGCAGAGGCAGTCACACAGCAGGGCTGAGTGGCCCGAAAGGACCAGGCTTGTGGCTGTGGGCTGCGTTCAGCCTCATGCTGGCAGTTGTCAGCAGCTGTTCTGCTTTCTGGGAAGCGTGTTGGGATCTTTCCTGCTCAGCTGGAAGCTGTGGAAGCATTTGGTCCTCTCCCAGGCTGCTGGTGCAAAGCAGCCACTGTTCGGTTTGGCGGGCCAAGCATCGCTTCAAGCTCCACTGCAGAAGGCACCAACCCCCCCCCACCCCGTGCCACTTGTTTATCTCTGTCATTTATTGCTACAAACCAACTCACCCAGACCCATCCTTCCCACAGCTGGTGGGAGTCAAAGTGCCGAGGCTGTTAGTGGATTAGGGCAGCAGAGTGAAAACCATTTGGCGTTTCTATCCTGATTCTTCTGGGTGCCTTTAATTAGCATGATTGCTCAGCACAGATTTTGCCATGTTCTTTAGCTCCCCTGGTTAGGATAATTATTCCCCCAGCTCCTTTTGTTCCAATTCCTGATCGCTTACAAAGTCTCCTGTTAAAAGCCATTAAATCCGTAATGTGAGAGTAAATGTTCAGCAGCGTGGTGCTCTCAGCCCCACACGCGTGAGCTCGAGCTCTCAGCCCCTCTCCCGCACTCCTCTGCTCCCTGCCATGTGCTGTGGCATCACTCTCTGCTTCCCTCTCACGCTTCCCCCCCGGCCATCCCACGTGTCCCACCCGCAGCGGGTTGTGTGCACACTCTCCCTGCTTTCTGTTGGCACTTTTGGCATCACTCAGCTTGGTTGCCTCCGTGCACAAGCTGGTTTTGACAGTGAGGTTGAATTCTGGACTGTGGACTGTGATCTCTCACATTTAGTTTCATGTGCAAATATGGAGGTGCTGTTAGAAGTGTATATTCTTGTGGGTTTTAGCCGTGGTGTGGGGAGTTCTTGCTCCAAGGAACAGCTAAAAGAGAGGGGGAGATGTCCTAGCTGCGGTGGAAAGCAGGACTTTTGTTGATAGATGATGGAGAAGAGGCAATACTTATTTTCCTTATTTTTTTAAGTAAAGCTGTTTTTCTCAAGCATAAAAACCTCCAGTGGAGGGAGAACAGGTTTTGGATAGCTGTGTTCCCAGGAGTTTCCATGTTGCAGTGCCTCCCCATCCAGGAGGCCTGTGAGCTCAGCCCCTTCACTGCCCCAGTCTCTGCTGATGTTTGATCAGCACATGCCAAAGGCTCGAGTGGGGCAGACACACAAAGGCTTACACAGAGTGACGTGGTGTGAAATAAGATTGGGCTCAAGTGCTTTAAATGCCTTGTGCATTTAGGTGAGTTGATGTGAGAAGAAGAAGGAAGAGAGGGAGGCTTATTTGCAGACCCAGAATGAAACTGGAGCAGAGAAGGGTCTGGCAGAGTAGTGTAGTTTGTTAAGCTCAGAGCTGATTGCTTGAGCAAAAATTCACAGCTAGACCACTTGCTGGAAAAAGCTTGTCAGAAAGAACTCCTGATCCTTCCTCCCTCCTTTGAATGATGACCCCTAATCAACAACAGACACCCATTTTGGGCTTAGATCTTGAATTGCTGCCCTGCTGTGCTGTGCCAGACCTTCCCCACTCTGCAAAGCTCACCCTCTGCTCTGGGGTGGAGTGAGGGTTTCCTTGCACAGCAGCAGCCCCCCACAGGCTCCTCATTCACCTCAGTGGTGCTTTGCTGGCTGCAAGGAGCTTTCCAGGTGTTTCATACATTCTCTTGCAAAAACCTACCATGTTTCATGTGTGTTTGGTGGGACCAAAGCCCCTTCTGCAGAATGAAGGCTGCCACAAATACCTGACATTCATTTGGTTGGTACTATCCAAATAGTCCCACAGGAACTCTGTAGTATCAGCATAAATCCATGTTTTTCTGTCTTCCCCTAGGAGAGCATAGCCTTCCCTGTGCCCTGGGGTATGTGTTTTAGAGCTTGTGAAATACTGAAAGAAACCAAGACATGGTCTTGAAACAAAATCTGGAGCTGGGAGCTCTCCCTTGGGAAGTGTAATAACATCCTTTGACATATTTTGGTGCAGAAGACAACTTATTTTGAGAACCATCTACTGGGGCAATTATCAAGAGCTGAAGAGCTGTGGTGGCAGCTTCGTTTCCAGAGCAATCAGCAGAGTAGGAGCACTGGAGAGACACAGATGAAGAACAATAATTCTGGACAATGCAGCATCCAAGCAGCCTAAAACAAATCAACAAAATCTTGTTCCTCGAAACTCCCTGCTGCTCTCGCTGTGTTTTAGCCCTCAGCTCTTCCTGTTCCCATTTACAGCTCCTCTGTAGTGCTCGGTGCCTCCTTGCCTGCTGAGATCTCCTGGGCTCCTCAGTTTCCATCCTCGGTTTGTAAACTCCACAAAATCGTGTTTTCCCATAGGATGTTCTTCCTGACACTTCAGACTCTCGGGCTTGTATGGCTTCTGGGCTTCCTGGAGGGCAGCTCTGGCCTTTCTAGATGACATAAGGTGTTGTTGGAGCAGATGGCAGAGTAAAGACACTTGAACAAGCAAGGATTTATTCTGGGCCTTGATCAGCTCCTCCCATCCTCTGAAGAGCAGGAGAGCATCCCTGGCACTGCTTGGGCTGGGAAGGTCCCAGCTGCAGGCTGCAGCAGTTGTGTGCAATCCTGTCCACCATCTGTGTCTCTTCTTGATGTCTGCTGTCATATCCCAGCCCTCTGGCTTTACCAAGCACTTCTGTCCCTTTCTAGAGCCCAGAGCTCCTGCAGAGGATGGGAGCCTTGGAGCTGAAGATGTTCCCTGTTGGATGTTCAGGGCTGTCATTGGTTCCTTTGGAGACCTTGGAGAAAACGTGGTCCTGCTTTGTGCCACCGTTTTGCTGCCTGTGTATTAAATATAACAGCTCCTTCCTCCCCAGGGAATGAGGGAGGCATAACAAATTAATGTTTATGAAGCACTTTCCAGCTGAAAAGAACTTTGAAACAGAGCTGTTGCTGTTCTAACTCAGGGGCTTCCTTTACTGGTTGGCTCTTTGATGTGGTGATCTGTGGTACTGGTGGACCAGCTGTACCATAATTGGAATTAATCAGCAATTAAGGAACACGAGCCCAACCAGATTCTTTCCCAGTGGATATTCATTTCTGGGCACATTAGTCAGTGGTTTCAATAACTCTGTAAAATGCTTAGGGTAACTATTGCTATCTGAGGCAGCTGGGGAACAGAGGCAGTGTCACAGGGACATGGATACCTGTCAGGCAAAGTGGAAATAAGAAGCTCTTGTAGCACTGTGCACTGTGCTTAAATTGGCAGCACTCCGAGGGCTGACTTGAAAAAAAAAAATTAAAAATTGACATAAGAATATATTTGAAAACCAACGTGACGAAAATGATGTATTACTTGCTAGGATGGGATCTTTGATGCCAGGTCCCTTGGGCTTTGTGGAGTGCAGAGGCAGCGAGAGTGCATGCTGGTGAGAAGTGGGGACTTGTGGAGGCAGGAAGACAGGTATTTTTTTCCTCCCAACAGTGAGAATGGCATAGGAGGAGGCTCCTGGATGTGTCAGTGCAAGCACAAGGAGAGGCAGAGGCAGGGGAGCAGCAGGATAATGCCCACGATGTCAGCTACCACCAACTTTGCAAACACTTCCCCACAGCTTGTTCTCACGGCTGACCTGTAACCCCTGAGAGTTTTGCCACGTGTCTTTGCATGGCTGTGGGTATTTCAGGGGACAAAAGAGCCATTTTCCTTGCTCAGGGACCTTCTCTGTGACCCACTACCACTTAAATGAGGCAGAGACTAAGCTCTGCGTGTCGTGGGCGAGACTGCTGGGTGCCCGGCCTTTCCCCCTTCCCTGGTCCTCTTACAAGTCATTTCACATACTCTGGCTTCAATCTAACAAAAACAAAACTGATGAGGCCCAACTGATCTGGCTGCTTTCCATCATGCAGTGGGCCTCTGAGTGCCTTTAAATAGCTGCACCTCCGTGCAGGCTGGAGAAAAAGCACTGGCTGTGCCTCTGGACAAGAGGGTAGCTTTAGCTCAAATCACAGGCCATCTCAGACCTGAAAATAGCCTTTTTTTTTTTTTTTCTGTCATCCTTGGTCTTAAATAGATTTTTTTTTCCTTCTTATTTTTTATTTTATACCCTGTTAAGTGCTTTCCTACTTTGGGGCTTTTCCTAAGGGGGGATTGGTGGGGAATCTTGGAGCTCTGCCTCCTGAGCTATCAGGCTACATCATTTAGTATCTTGGAACTACTCCATCCATGAAAGAGTTCCAGAGAAAACAAACTTGTGATCCTGGCTAATATGGACATGGCCTACGTTAGTGGTGGCAACAGTGGAAACACAATGGATACTGGAATTCCTCCGACCAAAGGTTTAGTGAATCTTACAAAGTCTTCAAGAGTTCACCCTGTGGAAAGCTGTGAATGCTGCCCTTTCCTCAAGGAAAAGCTGTCTGGCTGTTGAGTGCCTGCAGAATTCTCCTACTCCTTCTTCTGCTCTAGCCAAATATTAGAGAAATTTATGTGGAAATGGGATCTTCTGGATCCATTTGCTTCCACTTTTCTCTTGCTCTGAGCCCATCTCTTCCTTTCCCTGCCCTCCAAAACACTCGCAGTGCTGCAATCTTCTGTTTGTGATTTTGGGTTGTGGACAAGCACAAGAAGATGGCACAAGCTGTAGCTACAGCTCCATCTAGCACAGTCCCAAGAGGTTTCCTGTCATGTCAAATCTCATTGATTAAAGTGGGAGACTCTTATGCCAGAGGTTTAACCATGGAAAACAGACACAAGGTGAGCTGCCGTGGAGGAGAATACATGAAAATGAAGGATTATAAGAATTTCTGTAGCTCTCAGAGCCTTTCTAATCTATGAAGAGGTGCAATCTACTTGAAGATCTGCTTGAGCTCTGTGTATCAGTGGGAAATTCATCTGTGGACTGAATTTTCTTGAGATTCTCCATTGTGGTCAACACTGTTGGGCTGATGTAAAAGACAGGAGATCTGGGCTCTTTGCCTTTACCTTAAAGAGTAGAGGAGATGATGTGGTTGTCTGCAGCTGAGAGCATCAGGGAGAGCTTCACAGTGTGTTTCTGCTGAGCTTCTGTGACCTGCTTTGTTGTGGCAAGTGAGGCCTTAGGCTGGGTTGCATCTCACCCTATTACATGCTGTGAGAGGAAGGAAAAAAAGAGGGTTTTGTTTCCTAGCCCGTCAGATGAACCCATCCATGACAGGAAATCTGAGTTGTTGTGTTGCTTACCCCTCAGATATAGACACAGCAGTGCTGACTTTGACTAAAAGGATGGCTATTTCCTTTGCTCAGGATGTGGGCCAGGCTTGATGGTTTTCATGCTTTCTTTGATGCTATTCATGCTTCATATCTGCACATAGAGAAAGATAAAATGTACACTGTTGTTGGAGTCTCCTACTGCTTTTCCTTTATATCATAAATTCTGCTGTAACTCAGAAGAGAGCTCAAAGCTCCGTTGCCTAATGTGAGCTGCGTGGATAGCAGAGTTATGTTTGGCCAGCTTGTTGCCCTTAATTTGCTATTTTTGTTTAACCCATTTTTGCCAGGCGTTACATAGCATCCTGTTGCTTTTCTCATCCGTTCCCACAGCAATTTATATTGCTGTTTCAGAAGCAGTTTCCATCCCTGGGTTTCAAAACTGGTCTGCACCACTCCTGCTGTGGCAGATAGGGATGCTGTGAGGAGTAGTGCATCATTTTCTGCGTCATTCCCTCGCCTCCCCATGTGACAATCCCTGCTGCTCCTCTCAGGTGATGTGGAGCAGCCTCAGGTCTCCAAAGCCTTAAAAGCATGCCCTCTTTGAATAGTGGCAATGTTACCAGAAGGCACATAGGCAAGGTGACAATATCTGGTTTTTCTCCCTAGTTTTGCTCTCTCAGTGGAGGAAGGGTGATCCTGGCAGGGCACTGTCCATAGGCTGGATTGGTACGGGCATGGGGCAGAGTGGCCAAAACCCACTAGCCAGGGCATTGGGAAACACGAGACAGCTCTGGAGGACTAAGTGGATGGCCAGGGTTGAGGACAAAAACTGATTGCATGGTTTGGTTGCCTTCAATTTTCTTGTCCTTTCATTGCCACATCCATCCAGCCTGCTTAGAGAAATGTCCCATCTGCTCCCTCCATCTCAAGCTGTTAGAGCTGCACAGCAAATCTGAGCTCATTCCTCCTTCCTTGTTCTCCAACACTCTCCATACATTTATTCCACTACCATACAATGGCTATTAGTAGAGACAGTATTATGTTTTCATTTAAAAAGTGATATCACTAGAACTGGGAGAAGAAGAAAATGTAGTATGTCAGACCCTTCCCAATTTTTTAGGTCTTTGGAGATGTTTTTGATTTTAATCTACAGGGTGGAGATTTTACCTCCTTACTATTTTCAGGCTTGCATGTTGGAGTTTCCCTACAAATCTACAGCCAGTGTCAAAGATAATATTTATCCTCCCATTTTCCAGCTGGCACTGACAAATGCGAAACTCCACAAAAGTTATTGTTTTTAAAATTTCCCCAACTCCTTCTAGGAAGTTGAACACTTCTATTTCTCCTTTTTTTTGTTCCTTTTGACAAGAAAGAAAAAAAAAAGTAAAGCAAAACCCCCACATTTTTAAAGACATTTCCAAGCCAGTTTTTCAGAAGCTAATAGCTGTGATGGTAGATGACATTTGTCATAGCAGCATCCAAACTCTGCACCTGTTGAGATTCACCCATTTTAACCCTGGACCTCTCCGTGAGCATCATCCATCTCACATCTGTCAGCGAAGACATAAACCTAGCAAGAGCCTTGTTGGTTTCTGCTCCATACAAGAGAACGGGGTTAAAGGTAGCAGTACAATAGGGGAAACAGCAGTGAGGAAGAGAGAGAAAAGCAGTCAGGAGAGAAGCATGTTTTTTTTCAGATTCTTTGGGGACTTTAATAAATCAGAAGGAGAGGATGCCAAAAGGACTGGTGCTGCATTGCTCTCCCAAGCCAGCAGGATGTGTGCTCAGCCTTTCAGCTCCAGAAACGTGGGCTGTCCTCCTGCCACGCTCCTCGTTGTCCCTCGGCAGCCCCTGCATGTCACTGGTGGGGCAACCCCCACTGCAGCCCCCTTCTGCAAAGACCCTGCTGTCACTGGAGGTCCCCTGCAGCTGGGATTCACAGCACAGCACTGATGGCAGAGAGCAAAGTCCTTGGAGTCCCCAGCCTTAAGTCCTGCTGATCTTTCACATGTCCCTTCTCTGGGGCTGTGTCCCCAGCAGGTTTTTAGGTCTGTTGGATGTAGCCCAGCAGAAGTGAAATTGCCTTAATTTAGCAGAGCTAAGAAACGCAAAGAAAATAAAGCAGACAGGAGTTCTCCTTGGAGATACTTGGTATTGTTGAGGATAGACTTTCCCAGCTATCCTTTGGCAGCCATAAAAATATATTTATATTATGAAAAACAAAACGCGATAAATAGTGACGTTCAGGGATGCCGTGTTTATTTATGTCCCAGTGACTCTGATCACTTTAAACCGTGAGAGTTGAGCTGGGCTCTTTCTCACTCTCATTTCGTTTACTAATGATATTTCAACGCTTGGAATTTGCCTATGAATCTTGTTTATGACACATGAACTGGAGCTGAGCCTGGCTTACTCTCCCATGTGGTTCGGCCCTTAAGGGCCACTGAGAATAACAGATAGTTTCCCCTAAACAAGTTTAAACAGTTCCAAACCAAACACACAGCTTTTGTCTGCATCCTCAGGTCCATCAGAGGAAATATGTGTTTGATGTGCTGATGGAGTAAGATAGTGCAGTGGAGAAATATTAATAGATATAAAAGACAAACTAAAAAGAATTAATAGGAAAAGAAAAATCTTCTGGCTGGTGTAGTTTTGGCATGAGAAAATTTCCTAGCCTATTCGAAAGTACTCTTCCTATTGGGCTCAATTCTTAATGGCATCCAAGCTGCTCTGTGCTGCTCTAGTGATGCCAGACTTAAGTTAACTTAGCTGATTTGGTCAGGATCCTGTGACTGTATGAGGTGCAGGAGTATTTTCTAAATATTAGAGCAATTATGTAGACAAGACATCCCAGTAATTTCTTGGAAAAACCTTTTAAACCCATGAGAATTTGGTATAGATGAGAGAAATCCCCAAGACCCTGCCATGCATATCTTGGTTGTGGCAAACAAGTGAATTTCCCTGGCTGGGGCATCCCAAGCAGGCACATTCTGAGGAGATGTTTGATACAGCCCTTTAAAACTTTGTATTTGCTCTGTACTGAAGGACTGAAGGAAGGAGCTTGTCTATGATCTCTGCTCCCCTTATTTTTCTTTCTCATCTGGCCAGTGTTTCTGGCAAATCCTGATCATATTTTTTAGAGAGGTGAGGTTGTGTGAGGAGAAGATGCCTCCAGCATGCGGGGTTTGGTGTAGATGGGACAGCTGGGATGAAGAAAGGTCTGTGGGGTTATGAGAGTCAGATCTCCCCAGCCTTGCAATGGTACTTTTTGGCTTCAAGAATGTTGTGCCAGATTAGATAAATAATGAGAGAAAAGTAGGCACAGGAAGGAGTCTCCCTATTCCTCACTGTCTGCCTAGGGAAAAGATGGACTAGGTAGGAATTTGGACTTAGTGGGAACCTCTGGCAAAGTGTTGATCCCAGCTGTCGGTCCAGACCTCTTGCATGCCCCTTGTCCTCAGAGCACTTGTGCCTGCACGCTCCACATAAAATGATTGCCTGTTCTTTATGAAAAGACAGAGTGAGGTAGCCCTGCCTGGAGAGGACATTTTGGCTTTAATTTAATGGCAGCCGTTTGCTAGTTATTCATTTGGTTCTTTTTTATATAATCACATGTGTGTCGATATCTCTCTCTTTTTTTCTAGTTTTGCTCTTTTTTGTTTTTTCGTTTACTTTATTTTGCTTTTTTCTTTTTTCTGTTTTTTTTCCCCCTTTAGGTTTCAGAGAAATTATGTTGAATCCAATAAGCCTCCCTGGACATTCCAAACCTCTTAACCAAGGCATTTATGTTGAGGATGTCAGTGTTTATTTCAGCAAAGGACGTCATGGCTTTTAAAAACTCCTTAAAAGTCCCTGTTCTGATGTCAAGTTTATAGGCTGTGCCCTCAAAATGGTGGGAAGCAGTAAGCGTGGTCTGTATGGATTGAGGTCTCCTTCTAATAGGACTCTACAGCCCTGCCTGTACACACGTTAAAGCCAACTGAAACTGTGGTTTTCTGTCACCAGATAAGGGTTGTTCTTTTCCTCCAATGGTCGCTGTGTTCGTTAAATATTCCTGCAAGGCACAACAGCAGCAATGAGAGCAAATAAAGAGAATTAAAACCCAGTTGAAAGGAGTCATCCTAATAACACAGTAAATAATTGTACTTTTGCTTTAAAATAAAACACAAAACAAAACAAAACAAAAAAAAAACAAACCAACCAAGCCAACCAAACTGACATCTTTAGTCATGTCCTCCCTGCTTGGAGTTTTCCTTGTAAGCTTGTGTCTTCGCAACACCCAGTGAATGCTGCCATCACCTCTTACGTGGCACCGCCAGGGGAGGTCTCCCAGAGCGAGCCGAGGCGCGGAGCCTGGAAGAAACTAAAGCAGAATGAAGACTTTTGGTAAGAACAAAGGCAGCCCCGCTCCCAGTTCTTGCACAGAAAATAATGTTGGAAGGAATGAGGATGGAAAGAAAAAAAAAAAAAAGTATCTTGCGTCTCTGACAGGAAGAGAGTGTGGTTATCTTTGAAGTGCACATATTCTAGGAGGCTTCTTTTGTCTGTCTGTCTGTCTGTGTGTGTTAGAGCGGCTCGTTGGATCTGACTATATCGTTGTCGTACTCTGGTCTCTCCCTGCTGCTTAAATGATGAGCTTTATCTGAGGAGTTGCCTGCATGGATGGAGAATCCATAGCGCAGGAGGGTCTGTGTCCTTGCCAGGACTAGAGCAGTAAGCAAAGTGGAAAAGCATATCAGATGCACGCAGGTCCCATTGCTGGGCCTTTTCCAGCCCCATTTAGCTCTCCCCTCTACTCCAACCCCACTAGAGATTGATTGTAACCCAGTTGCGTACCCAGAACCATCAGCTTGAGGCTGGCTGACTGAAGGAGAGGGGGAAAAAAGTATTCTGTTGCTTCTTCTCTGGCAAAAACAGGAGTATCGGTCCTGTTCTGGCCGATATTTGTATTCTCTCCCCCTCTCCTATCCCACTTTTGTCTTACTTCATCCAAAGCCTCTCAGATGGAAAAGTAAACCCTTTCATCCTGTCCTCAAGAGAAGCCAGCTGCCCTCGTGGCAATTTGCAGGGCTTTCCTTGGACTCTCTGGATGTCACGTGTATGGGAAATACAGATTTGCTCACACATATCAGTGATAACCTATAAGCAAAGCAAATTTTCTCTAGAGGACAAAAAATACTCCAAAAGCTTCAGGTGTGGCCAGATCCTTTTGAGAGGAGTATTGGACCAGGAGCTTGCTCACCAGCCACTCAGCTTTGCTTGCCTTCTTGGTGGCCCGAGATGACCTTATCACATCAGGGGTGTCTCTAAATCACCAGCCCTCAAGGGTCACTGCCACTGGAGAGAGTCACAGTCCCTCTCCACCAGAACTGGGCAGAAGCCTTAGAATGGATGTTCTGCTTCATCCTGCCTTTACAGGTGACCTGCATGAACCACCCTGGAGATTGCCAGGGGGTTTTTTTATCAGCTGTCCCATAGGGATATCGCTGGGAATATTCCATTCTCTTGCTTCTTCTCCTGGTTCTTTTGCATAAAAAGGTAAAGTGCAATAGAAGAGTACTGGAGAGATGGTGGCAGATTGCTTTAAGTTAACGGACATGCCTTAGGGGGGGCATCTGTGTTAGTGTGAGGAGACCTGGCTCAGGTTGGATGGCTTCAGAAACCATGACCAAATCTCCCAACAACGTTTCCCGCCCGCATCGGAGCTGGAAATGCCAGAGGTGCACTGCCAGAGGGGACCTGCGGCCGTGTGCCATGGACACCTCAATTCTGCAGATTCACAGAGTGAGGAGGAGCTTCGCCGAGCGTGTGAATCACTGGGTGCTTGTCTGAACTGAATTTCCCCATCTCCTGGAAGTTGCCCACCTGACCTGGGGATGTCTTGTCCGTCTGAACTGTCTCCTCTCCCTAGCACTGTTCAGGGGACTCTGCTCTCAACTGTGTGTATCAGTCGTAGAGATGCATCTGTGGGCCTGGACCAGAAGCCTATATCCAAACACCCTAGCAGAGGAAGCGTTGAATTTTGCAGCTCAGGTCCATCTCTGCTTAGAAGAAATCCTCCGGACCGTACAACATAAGTAAAAGCAGTTCTCCCCACTGTGATCGATGTCTCAATTTGTTTAACACCAATTAAAGTCTCTGGTTCCTCACTACTGAAAATGAAAGCCAGTCGTGGCTGTTTGCGATTGGTGGCTTTAAGTAGCAAGTCTAAGGATGTTTCTTTTTTAAATTTTATTTTATTTTTAATTATTGTAAATCATTACCTCATTTTCTGTCAATGAGATTCCTCCATCTTTGAGCATTCTTATCTTGCCATAACTATCATCCTGTGCTAATGGGAAATGGGACGGTCCCTTTTCACAGAGACTATAGGGGTGTTCAATGTCTAGTTTCTTAATAAACACTTTATTTTCTAACGAAACAGCTGCACCAGGCCTCTTCTTTGAAGACAAAATAAATAAATGTTCAGAATGACCTGTCCTATAGTCTACTTCTTCATGAAATGGTCCACGTGTGGGGAGTTTGGTTTGTTTTCTTCTTTGGTGGGTGCGGAGGGTGGGATTTACAGTTGTGATGGGAACATTGCTCAGGTGTAGCTCTTGTTTCTCTCACTCTTATCAGGCACAAAGATGTTTTCTTGCCTGAGAGCTTAGCTGCTAATGGTCTCAGTTGACAACTTGTTGGTTTTTGTAGCAGAAAATGGTCATATTCTCAGGGACAAGCTGGTACTGCAGGAGATTGTGTCAGGATTTGCCAAGACAAGTTTCTATAGTTAGTGGAAAAAGTTTTATTAGAAGTCTTATCTCTTGGGGAGCTTGACAGCAAAAGATTGTTCTGGCTGCAGTGCTTTTGTTTCAGGATATGCTATTGCTTTGGGTCTCCTTGCTTGGCTGTGCAAATTGACAAAAAACAGCAAAATTGGCTGTTGGGTGTTGGATTGTTGTCCTCTCCTCAGGAACAATTAACCTCATGTGAAGCTCATAAGGGTGTGTTTGCTGTAGAGGCAGTGGGGTACAGCTGAGCGCTGTACTCAGGTTCCTCATTAGAAGTTCATGTCCAGGTGGTTGGATGATCCAGGAGGAGAAAGGAACCATTCTGCAGTGTGTAGGACTTGGCATGAGGGTGTGCCTTAGTAGCTGTGTCTTAGAATTGTTCACAGGAGATGTCACTGATGTAACTAAAAGCTGCTGTGCCAACCTGCAGGTGACAGTGGGCATGAGGACGGGGGTGTGTCTGAGCACATACTGGTGGATGGTGCTGGAACCCTCTTAGAAAACCTGGTGATAGTTTTGATGAGCAAATTAAAAACATGTTTTCCAGCATCCTTCGGTTCCTATAGCTTCCTGGCATGACTTTCAAGCAAATGTCTCAAAATGATGCTGTGAGTGAGTTTCTGCATGACCTTCCTTTGTAATGAGTGTCTCTAGGAGTGATGGGGTGCTGTGGTTCACAGGATTAGGTGATGGCTCAGACCTTAACCTTTCCAGGAATATCTGCAGTGCCCAAGACAAATGTTTGTCTCCTAACATAACCTTACACAAGGGATGAGCAGCTGAGCTGCATTGGATTCCATCCCTGTTTCCTTTTTCTTTCTGAGGTATGGGAAACAAACATGGGGTTTAGAAGCTCTGTCTTTTCTTTTCCACTACTACAGGGTCTGTTATCAGATTTCACAGCCCAGAAACATTGCAAACAGTGGTTGATTAGCCAATTACTCAGGCTGCTACTATGGTCAGCTTTGGTTCACTTTGCAACTGACTCCTCACAATATTTTTGATGCTGTCAGTTCAAAAGGAGCTGGTTTAACTATGGGCTCTGACAGCAACACAGAGGGGTTGAGCACTTGTTTCTTCTTATTCTTCCTTTTTGGTTGTCTCTGTTGCCTGATGTACCCATGTGAAGGCTCCATGCTCTTTTGTGACAGCTGGACCATGGGCTGATAATGCTGTGCTGCTCTCTTTCCCCACTCTGGCTTCAAATGACTCCTCAAATAAAGAGTTATTACTGAAGGAGCTTGGGATGCTGGTTTGGTAGGGTGAGGGCAGTGGACCTCTAGCAGGAATGATCAGCTCCTCCTGAACATCACAACCCTGCCTCCTCAGGTCTTGTAGAGTGTGGAGCCCCTGTGTGAATAAGCTGAGAAACAAAATTTTGGCTCATTGTACTTTGACTCTGAAAAGATGGAGTCATGTTTCTTTTAGTTCCTGCTTGGAGGGAGCACAACGGGCACAGTGTGTTTCTGGCACTGTAGCTCTCTCCAGGGCTGAATCATTGTGTGGGACCTTGGGCTCAGACTTGCTGCAGGGCAGTGTCTGGTGTGTGGGATGCTGTAGGTCATGACTGGGGTATATTGAGTTTCCACAGCTGCTTATCCACATTGCACTGAGTCCTGAGTTCTTTGCTGCTCTTTTGTTTATTTAGATATCCTTTTAAGGAGTCATTCCTTCTCTCCCAAGAGGCTTGAGCTTGTTTTGACGGTGGTGGTTTGGTGTTTCTTTCTACCATCAGGCTTTTGTCCTTTCCCTGTGTCTGTGTCCTGCTGTCTAGGGAATTCCTGGGAGCTGTGGGGAGTTGGAGGAAGCTCCTTCTGCTGATTCAGCAAATGCTCTGCTCTGATTTGTACCCAGAACAAGCTGCAGATCCTCAAGGTTAAGCCTGGCATTAGCAGAGGATAAAGAGGCCTAGACACAGTAGTAAAGCTAAAAAACCACAGGTTTGGAGGAGCAGCAGCAAGAAAGCACACAAGAAATCAATGCTGAGAGGTTTCATTTTTTCCTTAACATTTGGAAGCACTTCTGGTGCTGTGAGTCAAAGAGTTCATATTAACCATGCATTTACCAGTGCCTGCAGAGCCCGAGCAGTTGGAAGAAAATATAACAAACTATGGAGAAGTGCATACAGCTGCTTTGAAGATGTGGGTGTAGTTTGATAGGAGACCTGCCCATTCACAGCTGGAAAAGGTGCTTGTATCTTCTGCTGTTGAGGTGCATTTTGCTTTGCCTTTATCTCTTGTGGTTTCTCCAGTGTTGTCCCCACTACTTTCCTTAAGACAGGCAGGCTCCTTGGTGGTGCCAGCATGTGGTCTGATGCCACAGAGCTGGAATAAATCCCAACCCACACAACAGTAAATAACTGCAGGAGGATTCCTTCGCAAAGAGAAGATGATAGTTTCTCCAGCAGTAAGGCAGAGTGCAACTGCAAGACAGCTACATTTGAATTTTGGTATTATTTTGAACTTGTGAGTGTAACTGCTGACTAATCAGCAGGAATAAATTTTGGTTCTTCTGTACAAAGTGGAGGGATTTGTTCTAAGCGCTGGTTGAATGATTTGTTCTGCTGTTAGTGACTCATTTGTGATCTGTGCCTGATTCCTGCACAGAAGTTGACTTTTTGTAAGCATTTGTTTATTATTTCAAAGTATTTGGCCTTTTCTCTCCAAGATTTTGCTTCAAATATTCATGTTGTGTGATGAGTGTTGGTTTTGCTCTTGGGTTGGGTGAGTGAATGTTTCAGAGAGGTAGTCAGAAATGTAACATGCAGACATACCCTTCAATCATCTGTTATTTGGGGCTGTCCCTAACCCCATGTTTCTTTTTCATATATTGGGATTAGTACCATCCCAACAGGTCTTTCTGCAGACAAGAAAAACTGTCATTGCCTGGGCCTTTGGAACAGTTAAGAGCTTGTTTTCAGAGCAAGTAGGTTTCCTGGCTCCAGTCTGAATTCTGGGAGCAGCCTGTGTCTGACCTGTGTATGGGTTTCCATCCTCTGACGGCAGAGCAGCCACTGCTGGAGGTCAGGCTCATTCATGAGGAGTTAGGAAGAGCCAGACTGGAGCTGCATTAGGCTCAGTAAACTGCCAGGATGTCTGAATAAACAGATTTTGGGCAGGTCATCATTATCTTAAGTGAGTCAGAGATGTGTCCAGGCTGTTTATTAAGATAATTGGGAGAGGGAGGGAGGGATGCTTACTGTCCATGGACTAGGGTGGTGACATATTGGTGAGGTATATTGCAACATCTGATACAAGAGAGAGAGAGAGAGAGCTCCTGGTCTTGCAAGCTGATGTATCCAAGGCCTGGTCCTGCCAGGATTCAGTCCCTGGTGCCAGTGTCAGGCATGTACAGTGACATCATGTTAATGCACATTTCAAACATCACTGATGTGAGCTCATCTTGCTAGGCTGAAGAGTCATACCTCTGCTCAGGTTTCCTTGTGAGGCCTTGTTGCCTGGCAATTTTAGAGATATTCTGGATCAACAGAGCATTTTGGGTTTGCTGTATCAGTGTCAGGCAATATGTGGGGATGATAGGAGCAGTTGTGCATGGTCACTTCCTCATTGATAGTGCCTGGTCCAGCCCCCTGTAGGCTTCTGAAGGTGGCTGCAGGTTTGCTTTGTGCTTCCTGGACATGTTTGTTTATTGGGTGGTCCCAGAGGGTTTGGAAGTTTAAGTGTTTAAACTCCAGTCACATGCTCAGCACTGCTGGAACACCTCCAGAGGTACGAGTCCCCCAAAGCCACCACATTTCACCACGCACAGACGTTGCAGGTGACTGAGAAGGGCCTCACTTAAAGACAGGTAAGTGTCATTTTTCCTCCTCCTAGGGAGCTATTGTGTGTAATGTGCTGGATTCAGACCTCTAGCAGGAATTATTTTGATGGATCTGCTCTAAATGCATCAATGATAACTGACTGCATTAGACAGTATCAGTGGGAAACTGTCAGTCCCTGCTGAGGAGAAAGCAGGGGCTCTTCTGGCTGGAAATGCTGCAGGTCTGGCACTGTGTGGGAGTGGAAAACCAGAAGAGCCAAGTGCTGCTGGAGGCCGGGGTTAACGCCCACGGCTGCCCCTGTTTGACCACCCGGGTCAGGTGTGGCGAGGGAGGGTGCAGCCAGAGTGCCAGCAGGTATGGCAGAGCTGTGGGAGGTGTTTGGCATAGCTGCTGACTCCTTTAGAAAACCTGAGAGCACAGAACTGCAAGGGTGGCTACTTGATGGTAGTGCCAGTCTCTCATTTTCATTAGCAATCAGCAAAAAAAGGCTCTGGTGTGCCTTAACCCTCCTGCCCAGGGCCAGCAGCACATCCAACACAGAGAGAACACCTTTTTTGGAGCCATATGACATGCTTGCCACTCAATCCCAACAGAAGATCCTATAGACATGGCTTCAGAAGAAAGTAACAAAATCCCTGATGGGATCCCCAGTCTTGGATGAAAGTATTATCCTGTGACTAGACTGAGCTCAGTTTAATCCTGTTAACCTCACAGTGGACTCCTGGGAGTCGGGTAGCATTCTCTGTAGGTCCTTAAGCTTCTCTGCGTGGCTGTAATGTGTGAAGCATCTCAAGTTTTGCCAAATTTCCTTCTCTGGATTCGGTGGTGCTGGCATGAACCTCAAAAAAAGCAAAAAGAGCAGAATGATATCAATAGCAGTCTCACAAGGGAAGGCGAATATCTCTCACCAAAAAGACAGAGTCATCCTTAGAAAACGAAGAAGACTCCTGAGCATAAAAGATATTGTCATGTACACCTGAATAGGTAAGGATTGACAATGTCCCTTCTAAGGAAGACCTCTAAGACTCAAAGAGCAAGGAAATGTGGTGATTATGAGCTGTAGATGCAGCACAGACTGAAACCTGGCTCTTTGATCCAAAAGGGCCACTGAAATCAAAGGGCTGCACAGGAATCTATCTGGATGATGCCTTGAAGGGCTGGTTCAACCCTTTGGGGCATGTCTGTGCCCTTAGTTTATAGCACTGTGATGCTCAGTCTGTCATCCAGCTGGGCTGTTGCTGTGCCAGCAGAGGGAGGGAGCCATCCAATAGCTAGCTGGACTCCAGCCCTCCCTCTCTGAAACCTCTCCACCTCTCGTTTCCCTGTGCTCCCTTCTGAGTCAGAACAGGTTCCCACTGGTTGGAGCTTTCACCAGATCTCACCCAGCCCCGTGCTTAGGTTCCTGAACAAGAAACAAGAGGATGGATCTCTTCAGCTGGGAAGGAAATGCCTTTGGCATAACATCCTTGGAGTTGTCCAAAGTGGTGTCCTTGTTTGGAGAAGTAAGTAGATGCTTGCTGATCATGGTGCAGGGGGGTGTGTATGTTTGTGTTTGTATGTGTAGCAGCAATCAAATATTCATGATGGAAAGGTGGCGTTGGATTTCCAAGGGAAGAAACACATTCATTAAATGTGATCCACAGCCCAAGTCAGAGGATTGGAGGTAGGGATGGAAAAGCCTTGAGGGGATTAGGCTGTGACATGGAGGTAAGTTTTTGCTGCAGCTTCCCCATCTGCAGTTCTGTATAAATGATTTAAGTGCCCCACTGATGGTGTCCATGCACTGGGACTGCCAGCGATGGATGAGATTAGCCTGGCTCTGAGCTGAGTGTGATTCCAGACAGCAACTCTGGAGACCCTCAGCAGCACATCCCTCTGTCCCAAAGACTGAGCTGGGGGTCTCTCACAGAGCTCAGCTGCAACTCAGAACGGCTGCTTGGGTTTGGGAAGAAGCAGGGAGCCACAAGGGTCCTTTCCCAAGGGACATCCAAGCCCAAGTGCAGGAAGCACACATGCTGCTCCCTGCTCCCTTAAAACCCCCTGAAAAAAAGACTCTTTGTTCTAGGAGATATAGATTATATATATTTTAAGGCTCCATGAATCATTCATAGCTGAAAGATAAAACTGAGCATCAGAGCCAAGGAAAGGCTGAGGCTGTGAGGCAAAGCAAGGAGTCTTCCATTATGTATTGTACTCAAACTTGACCTGGCAGTACCTCCTTGAAAACTTGCCTTTGCTTTGGGAAGACCTCTTTTTCTCCTAAAAATCTGAACTAGTCACCTACTTTCAGCAGATAATTGTAGGGAGAGCATAATCAAATGCTTCCCTTGTCGTGCAGCTTGATGGTTGGCTTTTGAAGAATTGAAGTGTATGTCCTAGTGAGCATGTGAGAGCACAGTGGGGCTGTCAGGAAAAGCATGGACATGTTGGCTTGGATGGAGAATGAAAGAGTCCTAGGGATGCTATGGGATCAAGTAGGGTTTAAGGATTAACACTTAGTTTGGCAAAGAGTGTCAGGTAGGGATTACTGAATGGTTTGGGAAGAGAGTCTGGGTGTTTTCTGACTGAGCCAAGCACTTCCAGGCTCAGTGTGGCACAAGCCAGCTGTGAATAAGGGCTGCTGCTTGCTTGTGGTCACTTGGTGGTCAGCATGAAATGAGTTTTTGGGTGTGAGCCTCATGCCTGGCAGGCACATGTCCTTAGCTCAGAAAATGTCTCTGATTTCTTGGATGGAAGCAAATGCTGATGATGAAATCCAGAGTGTGGCTGTATGGTGGTGATTTGTGGTGTCCTGACCTCTTGGCAAAAAGATATAGCCAGCACAACCTGTCTGGATAGCAGCAGAACTCACAGCCAAAAGAGTGGAAAGGGAGAAAGAGGGACTAGTTGTTTGGTTTATTTTCTTTGTGCTTTGCTATTGTTGTTTGTTTGGTTCTGTAATCTAAGAGAAGGCCTGGAAGTTGAGCTTTCACTTTATAAGATAATGGTTTTCTTTCCTATATCAGTTGTATTACAGTAAAAACTCATGTTCTGCTTGTCCTGATTAACTGGCAAAATGTTGTACCACAGCAGCAGGAAACTCTCATGTTGCTTTGCTATTTCCTTTTTAATTACTGTCACCAATTCATTGGCAAGAGTAATCTTATTGCTCAGGGCTGGAGACACTATCTCTTTCCACCGCTATACAGCACCAGGGCTTGTAAAATGCACTTTTGGCAGTAAGGTGAAATAAAGAGAACTTCATTTATTTGCTGCTCTTCCTTCATGCCAGCACAAGAGTTTATGAGGCCGCAGTCTAGTTTGGGTATCTGGTATTGTCCAAGTTAAAAATAACCCCAATTTTAACTCTGCTCACTCAAAAGTTATTTTTCACCCACAACCTGTCAGGGCACTGCTTTGCCAAACAGCAGTGACAGAACTGGGGAGAGAGTGACCAGTGGTGGGGTGACAGGCACCCCACAAGGTCAGGTAAGTGCCCAAATCAGAGCATCAGGGCTGGCAGCTGATAGTTTGCAGCAAGCAAACATCATGACGTGCAGATGTCTGCTGCAAAAACTGGGAGAGAAATGATTTGGAAACATGTGCTCTTTCTAAAGGTTTTATTTTTTAATAGAGAAAACCTTTCAGGCCCCTTTTTAATTCATAATAAAGAGCAGGTTGAAAAGAATGAGAGGGCAAATGAAGACAGTGAGGCTTGCTAACTTCCTTTAAAGTTGGAAGGTCACCTTTAAAAATGGATGAATGCAGCATTTGGAAGAAGCTCCAAGGCAGCAGGCCTGGGGTTCAGCACTAGAATAGGAGGCAGAACAAAGATGAAAAGAAGAATCCAGTTGAGATCTAGGAATAGCTGCAGAGCTGCAAATCCCCGTGGTGGACTTGGGTGGAGGCAGTGTTTAAGGGAGCTTCTCTGCCCACTCTCGGGAAGCTGCAGTTGTGCGTGGTGATGTGCTGGGGAAAGTTAAATTTGGAGCTGGATAGCCAGCTGGACTGCACAGGGGCACATGGAGGGGTGCTAGCACTGTGGGAGTAAGATTGGAATCTGGGATAGAATTAAAGCACTGCCTGTCCATTTGCATTCAGGGATGCTGGGTAACTCTACAGCTGTCTTGCCTGGTTTGGCTGTGTCCCTGCTGACTTTTCCCCTTTTCTGGGACTCTTCAGGGAGTGGGAAAAGGGTGATCACAGCATGAATCCTGGTTCCTAGTGCCAGCCCTTCCCACCTTTCCTTGACACTGCCTGGGATCTGCCTGGTGGGAACAGGACATAAAGGGAGGAGTGGGGACTGTATTGAGTGACCCTGGTGTTTGTTTCAGCTGTGTCTGCCCTGGGCAGAAGTTCCCTCTGTCAGGGGAACAGTTCTTAGGATTCACCTAAGAACTGAACACATTTCATATTTAAGCAATTGCCTGTCTTTCCCTCTGAGCCAAGACACAGGGGCATCAGACACATGCTATCTATTGCTTATTAAGTGGTTTAACAAGCCCAGCTAATTACAATGTACTCAAGGATTTTGTAGCTTATGAATGCAGTCCCTGTTTGTTTGTGTCAGTGCTTTAATACATTAATACACCAATTAAACCTCGGGAGGTGTGTGTGCTCACACAGCTTTACATATGGGGAGGCATGTTGATGGTTTTCACGTCAGCTGGGGCTTCTCTGGCTGTTACAGCTCCAGCTCTGAAGGGATGCTTGTGGTTTTGCACTCAGCCTTGTCACTGGAGGGACATGCATCCCCTACGTAAAACATTGTTCTCCCTGCCCAGAAATATGTTGTTTTACAAGACTCAGGGAGGCATGGGCACTCTGTTGTTAAGGTTTCCTTCTCTCAGGCCGTGGAGAGTTTCGCAGTCTCTTTCCTTCTCAGTGCTGATGATACAGGCAATTTGTGCCTGAAAGTGTTGTCTTCTCTGTCTCAGTTAGTCCTGAGGGGTCAGCAGTGGGAGCTGCTGTCTGTGACACATGCATTTGTTTGCAAAGGGCCCAGCACATTCATTAAGCCACAGGATAACGAGCAATAATCAGTGCACAAGGCGCCCAGCGTGAGCCAGTGCAGGGATGGGCTGGAGCAGGCAGCAAGGGTCAGAGGTAAAAGCCTCCTCAGTGCACTCACAGCTCAATGAAAAGAAAGCAATCATGGGGGGAGGAGAAGGAGAAATGACAGATTAAAGGAAATTGAGCAACTGTAATAAATACACTTGAAATTGAAGTGATTATATTCCCTGTGGAGCTGAAGTGCTGAGGAGGGTCTGCAGAAAGGGCAGCCACACAAAACCAGTGGCCTTTCAGAGAGCTGGCTTACAGGGAATGGAAAATGAGTGGAAGAAAGCTGGCTGGGCTTAATGCAGGCCTTTCAAACACAGTTGGGAAGGTTGCCCTAAACATTCAGTCTAATAAAAATAAAGGTAATAAAAGGCAGGATGACGGGACTGACATACACCAGGCTGGCTAAGCAAGAGACTGAGACCATAATGAGGCACTGCTGAAGTATCACAATGAGAGGAGAGGGGAGGAAGAAGAATGCAGGAGAAAACAAAGGGATGGAAAGCAGCAGCCGTACAGATGCTGAGGGTGTATTTCAGGCAGGAAAGTCCTTTTGCACATAAGCGTCTCAGAGACAACAAAACTGGCCTCACATCAAGGAGGAGTTTGGAGTTTTAAGGCAAACAGGGATCTGGTACAGAGGATATGGAGGGGAAAGTGTTTATCTTGAGAGTGATATATGGAGAACTTAGACTGATGACAGAACAAAAGCCAGCCTGAATCAGTGATAAGGGGAGAGAAAGATTATTAAATAATTTTCATCTGCCAAAATTGCATCCAACTTTATGGAGGACAAAGAGTTCATATCAGTGACCAGCTGTTCAAGGGCACAAGACCAGGTGAGCATCCTCTACAGATGGAGAGCACATCCTTGGCACACAACTTGCCAAGCTCTTTGCTGACATTTTAATTTGCCTGTTTAAAATTGGGCAGATGGATGAGAGTTGAAAAGTGGTGGACATAATGGGGACAAGGCAGAGACAAGCCAGTTTAGTGTTTACTCTGGGAAATTCTTGTGAATCTTCTTAAAATTTAAAGGATGTTGTGGGAGAACACCTGGAAAGCAACGCTCTGTGAAGGCCAAAGTAATGTGGCTTGAAGGAGTGGGAAGTCACACTCAATCTGTTGGCATTTCCTGAGGTGCTCACTGCCACCATATCTGAGGGAAATTCAGTGGATATAGTACACGGAGATGTTCCACAAGTATGTGGCAAAGACCAGGCATCTGAAATGAATGACTAGGTGTAGGAGCATTGACAAATGCATCGACAAAACAAAGAACCCGTGTAGAAATCTGCCCTAAGAGGAAGAGACAGAAAAGAGTTGTTGCTACAAGTATTTCCAATTGGAAGGAGGTAGAAAGTGATGTTTCCTGGGAGTCACTGTTAATCACCTGTGTTTTTCTTGATGTCTGCTAATGATCTGGAAGAAAATGCTGAAGGCAGGAACCAGAGTCCTCTCTGCCGTAGCATCATGGACTGAGGGATTTTTCACCAGCACTGACTGTGCTCAAGGTCCCAAACACACCCAGAGCCTCTCCTGACATGGGATGTTTGAGAGAGGAATCCCTAGAGAGAGAAGAGAAGCAGAGAGAGAGAGAGACGCTGCAATTTATGCCACAGAGAAAAAGCACTATCCATTAAGAAAGGATAAATGAAGCAAACTGGGCAGCATAGGAATTTTTTGTTCATTGAACTCCTTCCAGAAATGAAGATGTGATTTTTAACAGCTCGGTAATTATTCATTCCTTCATTATTTTTTTTTTTTTTTCTTCTCTCTCTACAATTCCAGTTTCTAGTTTGGAGACCTCAGATGACTTGATGTGAGCTCTGTTTGCAGGAGAATTGCAGCCTGGCTGTGTAAATGCAAGAAGTCTGAGTGAAGTTTTGAACTCTGGGTGCTCATATGCACTCAGATATTGATCTGGGTAGGTTTTCCCACTACCTGCTTAAAAAAATCTCTGCCCTGGGGAAAGGTTAAAAGACTTGATTTAAACTCTGGTTGATAAAAAAAAGACTTCAAGGTGACCTTTTCAATACAAGCTGAATTTGGGGTCACTTTTCAAGCTCAGATTGCAATAAGGAGACAGGATTAGTAGGGAGATTGATGGATTGGATTAGTGGCCTCTCATTTTGCCATGTTACCATCCCAGTATCTGATGCTTCAATTAAGGCAGTTCAGGAAAGCAACATATACAGTCTTGTTCAAGGTATTTTTGGATGAAATGAGACCTGTCCTAGGCTAGTGAGGAGAAACAGCTGAAGATATTGAAGATCTTTCCACCATTATACCCCACTCAGTGCTCTGCAGCATCACCCACATATATTCATCTACAAATTGCTGTTAGCAGCTTTGTGAGGTTCTTTTTATGCCTCTGCATCCTCAGGTAATTGAAAAACAGTATTATTCTTTCCCACCTTCCCCAGAAATCTTGCTGATTTTGGTCCTTTCCACTAGCAGTATGTTCTTGGTGTAAAACTTCATAATACACATTTAAATTTAAGCTGTTAAGCCACATATGATATATATAAAAGGTATATGTATATGTATATATAATATCTTGGTTTTGTAGCTGAAGATCCTCATAGGTTGCCTTCCCCATGTGCCTTGAATACCATCTTAACAATTATCCAGTCTTCAAACAGAGTTCAGTTAAAGCTGAACATGCACCTTTTCACCATCTGCAATTAATCATGTCTTCTGAGGCTACCAGCACTGCAGAATGTTTTCTTGAGTCTCGCCAGGGCCTTTAAGAAGAATTAACTGGGTACATTTCCTCTGATGCAGACACTGATGTTTGGCCATAGGAGAAAACTGTAGGATTCTTCTTTTTTCCCCCTCTTGCACTTACTGAAATTTGTGCTGGATTTTGTGAAAATTCACCCCAAACATCTGGCTCATAATGGTGTGAGACATTGCTGAAGGATGACAGACAGAAAAATGGGCAAATATATATTGTTTTATCACCCTGTGTTCTCCCCATGCTGGGAGTGTCAGAGACAATAACCCAAGATGGATTCTCCTTTATAACCACAATAAGGGCAGGAGGCAGCAGGGACACAGTGAAGCAGTGCCATCAGGGAAGGATGCTCTAACAAGAGCATGTGGTTCCTTAAACAGTGCTAACCTCCTGGTGATGAGAGATTTTCAAAGCCTAGCCCAAGGAGACCTATTTCTGGTTCACCTCTCACTACTCAAAGAGGTTTGTTTCTGTTAAGGAGAGGAAGGTGGTGCTGGCTGGACTGTGCCTCTGCACAGCCAGTGCCTGGGGAACAAGTTGGATCCCACCATGGAACAGCTTTGGAGTCAATGCATGGCTGAGTTGCTGCCTTTAGGGATCCTCTTCTGCAGGATGGACCCAGGGTGCTGGTGGGCTCCTTTCTCTCATCTAGAGCTGCTCTGCTGTTACCCCCCCTTTTTTTTTTTCTTACAGTTAGGGGAACCTTGGAGAAAAAGTCAATTTCTCTTGTTGTGCAGCGTCATAGGAGCACCAGCACAAAATTCGTTCCTACTTGTGACTCAGGCACAGGCCAAAGGAGCACAATCATGCACAGACCTGGAGGGTTAAATGAGGACCAGCTGCTCTCCCTATCAGATCAGTAATTCCTTTGTATGATCCTCCTCCTCTTTATCCCTCTCTGCATAATTTGCTGCCTCTTAACAATAGCCTAAATCACCCAAACCACAGTAATTTTAGAGCCCAGCAGGCAGAGCTGTCTCACATTACTCCTCCTTCAGGGGTTTCCTTCTGCAGGAGGAGTTGGTGAGATGGAAAAAGGGCTGTGCAGACAGAACACAAAGGGAGAAAGCCAAGGAAACCTCAGGTAGAAACAGAGACAGAGCAAGGTCCATTTGGGATGTTAGGAAAATGTGAATGTGAGGGAACACCTCATCAAGCCACAGACATGAGAACACCTCCTGTGTCAGTCCTGCGAGAAAGGGAGTTGGAGGAGGTGGGAAGGAAGGAGAGAGATGGAAACTGGGCAAACTAGAGAGAGACTTTCTAACAAAATCATAACTTGAGCCTGAGATCTGTCTTTCAACACTTCATGTTTTTTGCTCCATATGGCCTCACTTCTGGAATTTTCTTGTTCCATGGGTTTGGCTTCATTAGCCACTTGTTTAATGGCCACCAAGCAAAGTTGTTGGTGGGAAAATGATTTGGCATGGGGCAAGAAGTGATATTACTACCTGGAGTTTAGAGATGCAAAAAAAAAAAAAAAAAAAGAGATGATGCTACATTTCTTTCAAAATTGTCCTTTTCCTTTTTTTGTTTGTGATGATGGTGAGGACGGCAACAATCAGAAGCACTTCCAACTTCCAACCTGCCTGGAGCTCTAGCTGGAAAATCCAGAACACAAGGCCCTTTCACCAAATTTTCTGCTTTGAGATGGTCCAGGAATTCTGTCACAACAGATTTTCTGAAAGTCTTTATGCACTTCCACATCTGGAGGAAACTACACTTTGCCTAAAAATACTTTTTCATTTTGCACCCAACTTTGGGGTCAGTTCTTGTTCTGGACTTTGCAATGGGGGTCACAGTTTTAGTCTGAACCACTTCCAAACCATACCTTTTTCTTTAGTGCCACCCTTCTAATAGTCACATATTTTCCAGAACATATTCAATATAGCCGGATTTTTTTTAGCAATTAATGGTGTGGGCTAGATCCTTCAAACTGTGAATCAGGGCAGTGACTGAACAACACTGAAACAGTAGTATCAAAACCCCCTAAATACTCAAAATTACAAGGAAAAGCTTAATGCTGTGACCTGAACCCTGTGCTGCAATACCTGCATGCGTGTGCAAGCACGTGGCAGCATGGCACTGAGGTTGATGGCTGAGATGGGAATGACACCAGCAAGATCTGGCTGCTGAGGCCAAAAAGGGCAATGATTGACCATGGCATGTCTGTACTGGCTGGGCTGAGCTCTGCTGGTACCTTTTGGAGGGAGCAGTGGTGGTGGCTGGCACACTTTTGTGTCTGCTTGGGGTGAGGGGGAATGCAGTCTAACCAAGGCTGTTGCAAAGACAAGGGAGATTTTTGGTGCTGCTCCCAAATTAAGGAGTGTGAGGAAGAGCCAGTGCAGGGATGAGGGCTGGGAGAAAGGCTCATGTGGCACCAGTTAAGCCAGCCCTGTGTGGCATTTGCCTGCTGGGACACTGTGGGGGTGCCAGAGGACAGCAAAGGCCAAAGCTTGGGCTGAGTTCACTGCGAGAAAACTCCTTCCTTCAAAGGACCCAGGAACTAATTTCTGGCCCTGCAGCAGCTCAGCCATGGAGGGGCTGCTGCCTGCACCAGGCCCTGGGGTGTGCTGCCATCTCTGCAGTGCAGCTCTGGCTGGGGAAACGTGAGGCCCTAGGGTGTGTTGCCATCTCTGCAGTGCAGCTCTGGCTGGGGAAACGTGAGGCCCTAGGGTGTGTTGCCATCTCTGCAGTGCAGCTCTGGCTGGGGAAACGTGAGGCCCTAGGGTGTGTTGCCATCTCTGCAGTGCAGCTCTGGCTGGGGAAACGTGAGGCTCGATGCTGCTGAAAGCAGGTTCCACTGGGCTCCTGGCCCTGCTGTAGCAGGCAGGGCCATGCAGTCAGCTCCCAGGCTGGGGCAGTCCATAGCCCTGAGCCCCTGTGACTCGATGGTGGAAGGTAAGCCTCTGTGTTCCTGCTGGGAGACATTTTCCAAGCTGCCAGGCTGCTGCTGAGACCCGGTCACTTCCCGCTTTCTTGTGATTATCCATCTCGGCAATAGGATGCTGTTAAGTGTCTGATTACTGTGTTGTTAAAGCCTTAAGCCTGAAATCTGACTATCACGTGGTCCCTTGAGGGGCAGCCAATCCCCCTTCAACCCTCCACCAGTAATCCTTCCTTTCCTTTGGAAAAATAGTAAAACAAAAAGACAAGTGGTATCTGTCTGCAGCAGCACTTTCCAATCAAGTGAAAACTAGCTGGAAAATCAAATCAGTTGGTAAGTTGCTGCAAAACACAACTCTATCTCCTTAAAATCTCCTGTTTTGAAGGGATGAACTGAACAGCAATAGCTGCTGATGTAAAACAAACCATTATGCCTCCTATCTCCTCTCCAAGCCCCCCTCCTGCAGACGCATGAGTCTGAAGGAGGCAGATGCTCTCTGAAGACTATTTTCCTCTGTTAAATAAATTCACTTTCAAATAATGTGTAATTAAATGTGTGGTATTGAATTAATGTTTTATTCTGAGTGCTTTGGCAGCAGGGGACCTAGGGGCCTGGCTGGTGGAAAGAAAACATGCTCACCAGAAAGACTCCCTTCTCCTCTCTCTTTCCCTTTTCCTCCCACCCTGCCAAGAATCCCAGCCCCTGTTTCCAAGAGCTGCTGGAGTGTATCAGTGAGTTGGTGAGGATGATGCTTTATGTAAGATCCCTTTTGTGATATGTTGTCATGGGGCTCTTGGGCATTTCACCCAGTGCAAAGACCTCTGCAGCCCACTCCTTTCCCCCCTCTACCCATGTCTTGATATTCTTAGTCTTCGTCCTCAGAAGATGCTAGCTGTCTGCTAGCTTTGTATACAAAAGGCAGAGCCTAAGTGTCCCCTCTGAGAAGTTGATGCTGGATGTCTGAGGAGACAGAAGCTGCTGAAGCTGGAAAGGCAGTTTATCCTTCCAGCCTAGCGTCAGCCAGAAATTGAGAAGGTGCAGATGATGTTTGGAATCATTGGATGGTTTTAAAGTCTTTTGCCTGGAATGTTAGTAAGGTTTTGGTCCCATGAGCAGTGTTTTGTGTTCCCCTGGGAGCCAGCTGAGGAGGAGTTGGTGCATGAGACATTGGCAAGTACCGGGTGAACCTGTCCCCAGGCTTTTTAGAGGTGACAATATCAAGGGACACCAGAGTGACTGTCTTAAGCTGAGAGGATCTTGACACGTGTCTTGAGCACAAGCAGATTAAGCAGAGGCAGAGACTGGGTTGGGGCACAACTGGGAGCCCATTTACAGCTGCCTGCTGCCTAACCCCAACCCTGGTGGCCACAGGGAGCCTTGGGAGCATTGGGTTTCTTTTGGTAAAGTCTTCAAGGTCTCCATACTAAAGGACACTTTAACCTTTGACAACAGCTCAGGTGAAGAGATTTACCTTGTTGGATTAAGGGAAGGTCCTGTTCATATGAACTCTTGCTTGAGTAATTCCAGAAAGTCATAAATCTGCAGGAAGAGGAGGAGGTGGATTCTGACTCAAAGGCTGTGCAAGGCATGGATGTGCTGAAGGGTTCTTTCATTTACTGCTGTTGTCATTGTCAGGCTGGGGGTGATGCTCAGGATCCTTCCTCTTGCTTTATCTCCCTTTGTTTAGATCTCCCCAGGATAATTTGGTTCTGCAGTTGGTTCTGCAGGACTATGCAGTATTGTGCTTCCTGGCTGAGACTGCCAAGCTCCCAGTAGCTGTGGGACACTTTGTATTGCTCTCTTCATAAAATAATTGCTAAGTGGTTTGTACTCAGATTTATGGGACTGAAATGGATGAGAAGGGCTTGAAGTTGTGCTTTTTATTATAGGAATGTCAGGTGGTTTAAGGCGTGAGAGAAGTTTTTGCTTAAAAAGCGATTGTGGAATGGTGCCAAGTGCATTCTAACTTTACTATTTTTCAGATTTTTTTTTCCATGAAGTAAATGAGAATTTGCTTTGATTTGGATTTAAACTTTGCAGGTATGTCACACCAGGTAATGTCACTTGCTTCCAGGTGGTTATCAGAGTGTTTTGGTGAGGGAGTCTGGTGGGCTCTGGAGCTGCTTCTGATGAGTTATTGCTTTAAGACGTGCTTGTACTTCGGCTTTCTATCAGCTCTTTCACACACACACACAAAAACTCCCTTTTACATTTCCCTTCAGCTCCACATGTGCACTGTTGTCAGTGGTCTCTGTGTGGCTGCTTTTGGAGCTGGTGTTGCAGCTCATAGGGTGCTAATCCAGTCACTGGATTAGCTGCAAATCACACCCCTCTGTGGAGCTTGAGGGCTGTTCTACAGCATCTTTCCCTCAAATCAGGGCTGCTTGGAGTCAGCTGGAAGCTGAAAGGCAGTGCTTTGGGCCAGGGCTTCTTCTCCATCTGCTATTGCAGCAGCAAAAGCCAGAGGAGCTGGTGAAGATTGGCAGAGGTATACTTGGAAATGGTGGATATCAGGTATTTCCAAAGCATCAGAGATCTGGCATGCAGAGATTGCTCCTCTCCTGTTTTCCTGAGCTCGATTGCACTGAACTTTAGCTCCTGGTGTAGATTGGTATAACTGGATAATTCTTTTAGCCAAGATTGTCCAGCGAAATGCATCAAGGCCTGTTATTTTTTACCCAGGTCCATTTAGCAGCATGTAGTGCATTAGCTCTGGGTCTGCTGGGTCAGCTGAGCAATAAAGCCTCCTTCCCACCTGGGATCTGCACTCACGCCTTGTGCTGCTCCCAAGGAATGAAGCGGATGGTAAGAAAATGAAAAGAACTGCAGAAACATAAAATAGCTTTCTCTTAAGGTCTTTATGAAGGAGTACGATCGTTAGCTGAGCTGAAGGCTGTGGTTGCTCCACCAAGTTCCCAAAGATTCAGACATGCTTTACATGAATCTCTATGATTTGTGTCAGAACTGCTTGGTGCTTATAATCATGACTTTTTTGAGTCCAAGTCCTTGAAGGGTACCTTACAGAGGAACTTGGCAAAGAACCAGTGTCTGGGCACCGTGCCAAGTTGTTGGAACGTGTACCTTTCCCAGAGGTGGCTCATGTCAGAGCTGGGAGAGAAGCCACCAGAAGTGAAGGGCTACCTACTTGAGTCCAGGCAGAGATAAGAATGAGCCTGTTCATGTCTCCATTTTTTAAAATGATGTGGGACTGATTCTCCCTTTGTTTACATGTTCTTCACAGCAGTCCATGATTGAAATCAATATTCTCCATTGACTTTGATGGATTTGCACCGGGTGAAGAGGGAGACTCGGGCTCTGTGCAGCCTGCCTATGTGTTATCTTCTCTCTCTAGGAGACAAAGCTGTGAGAGAATGCCTTGCCAGCCCTCCAGTGGCAGGGCTTTTTGATCTGGTGCTGCCCGATGCGCGTGCTCTGCTCTGATCAGGTACATGGGGTAACTCACCGAGACGTTTGGTTCCCATCCAGGCTGTGACTGACTGCCTGACACGAAGGGCTCTCTGCTTGGTACTTACATGTCGTGGTGACAAGATTTCCAGTGTAAATTGTAAGCTTTGTTTATTTGATTTTAATTGTGGCGGAGCAGTGGAGCTGTGCAGCATTTATTCACAAGAGTTATTCCAGCAGTGTCGAGGAAGAAATGAATGAATCACGTTGACTAAGTGAGAACTTTGCTACCTTTTTGCGGACAACTTATGTAGAAAGAAAAGAGACAATTCTTTGGCAAAAATTAGTTGTTACAGCAAATGACTCAGCCACTGCTGAAAAATGTCATTGTTGTTATCATTTATAAAGTGCTGTTGATGCAAATGAGGCTTTAGAAGCTTATGAAAATCAAGACCATATCTACAAAGAGCCCAGGATCAGACCCAAATCAGGATACCCTAGAAACAGATCTAAAATAAGTCAGTTTTAAAACAGGGCTTGAACAGCAAGAGGGGCAAAAAATAGAGAAGTAAAAGAGAGAAGAAATGCCATGATGTGAAAAAGCAAAGGGAGGGAGGAGCTGGTGATGGAAAGGTGCAGGAAAGGACCTACCTTTAGGGAAAACAGGGTCACATGTGGGGGGAGAAGAAGAATTTATATGAAATTGATATTGGTCTTTTCTAGGCAAGAAGAGGAATCTTCCGATAAAGAGGGCAGCAAAAGTAAAAGGGGAAATGTCTATAATTTTGCTCTATTCCGCCAGCAAGCTACAGGTTGTTTGTGAATTAATAGTCCAGGGTCAGGAAACCCACTAGAAATACAAGAAGACAGACTGCTCGCTGTTTGGGAGTTTGAAAGATGTGAGGAATTAATTGAAATTAATTAATTTAACAATGGAAAATGACCTGGTGTAAATAATCCAGCATTAGTAGTTTTGCAGTTTGCTCTAACTTAAGTACTGGCACTGCTCATGGTTTACTCTGGAGATTGATTTGTCCATTTTCCTCCCACTGTAGTCATCTGTGTCCAAACACAATCATGTGCATTCAGGTTTCAAGAGTATTAGCAAATCATGGTTTTAAAGATGCTGGTTGTGATGGGAATTTGAAATGCAGAATTTGCAGTGTCACTGAACCCATGTCTTCTTCATCTGATGCCCAGGACTGATTTAGAAATGAGACAGTAATTGGAAAATTAGATTCATGAAATGTACTCATACAACTTCCCAATATCCACTCATGTGACTGAAAAGTGGTAGTTATTCAAAACAAGGTGTTTCCGTTGCACAAAGTCTATTACCAGCTCCATATGCTCTACCTGGAATCTGGAGGTTGAGTCGGGGTGTTTTCGTCTTGACCTTGCCATAAGATAGAGAGACTGCAATATGAGAGTAAAAGATGGGAGAAGAATCATGGAATCAGTGACGTAAGTGGAAAATTTCTGATTTTCCAGGCTCTATCACAAGAGCCAGTGCAGAAGTGACCCATCAGGACATGGTAGACTGTTGTATGAGAAAAGCAGAATTAATCTTGCTCCCTCTTTTTCTTCCCTGGTATCCCATGGGTGTGTTGGGTTCACAGGTTTAGCAAACTAGAAGGTGTTTGTCTCGAGGAGGAGAACAGACATGACTAAGGTAACATGGGAGCAAGAGACGGGGAGGAAGAAATTTCTGGTTTCAGACACCCACTTTTCTGACTAAGTTCACTTTAAGCACCGATCAAATCAGCTGTCCTGCAAATGGTTCAGAGGTGGTTACGGAAAGACCCCTTTGCAGATCCAAAGCTGCCATCATTCTGCCTTGACTCTTCTAGAGAAAGGGAAACTTTCTGCTTTGGAGACCACGTGTAAAACTGGGTCCCAGACTTACTGCTGTTAATGCTGTAACTTACTCCCATGCTGCCATCATTGAGCTAAAGTCATGGGGCATTTCCAGCCAGCTGCTGGCCAGGTGCTTTCTCATGTGGTTAATGGGCTGTTTAGAGCAACAGTGAAGGCAAAAGTTTGAAACGCCTTCTCTGTGTGTTAAATCTTGATGGACAAGAAGGAAGGGGGGCAATCTGCCCAAATTTTCTTCTGTGTCATGAAGAAATATACTGATCCCAAGTCAAGGACTGGAAGATGTTTCATTGTAAAGTGGAATTACTTCAGTGTCAGGCACTCACATCCTTCCTGTAGGTACAGCATGGCTTTGAATGAGTTTGCATCATGCTGTCAATTCTGCTTATTTTCCTGTCAGGTCTTGCTGTGGCTTCTGCATAGGATCTTCTTATGAATCGTCTTGTTGTCTTGTTTTTATAAGTAAATGGTACATGGGGAGGAAAAAAATAAAAAGAGTGGTACTTAGGGAGAGGCAGTTTGCATACACCTTGTCTACAGGGCTGGCTGCAACACAGCCGAGACAGATTAGCACAGCACTGCCTGCCTAAAACAAATAAACACCAGCTGTTTATCAGACAGGGCTCGGCTTCCTCCAGGAGGAGGTAAACAGATTTATGCAGATGAACCTCTGAGGTGCCCTTGCAGCACAGCATCTTTCATGGCTATTTGGCCTTCCTCATGAGTTACGGCCAGGACGGGCGAGCACAGAGGTGCAAGGTGAGCACAAAAACACTGCTGGCCACACCATGCCACGGGGGTTTGTCACTGCTTTATGGTTAAAGCCTCTATTTTATAGCAGCTTAGAATTAATCATAGTGCTGATCTCACAGTGAAGGGAAGAATTTGATCTTAACTTCACTATTTCAGGCCTCTAGCATGTGGAAAAGCAATTTATTATAACTCACTTATTATTCCATTTGTGCCTAAAATACTATGAAGCAAAATTTATGGCTATTTGAGGTTGAGAGAAATTGTGATCAGCAAATGTACTTTTCTGATTCTACATTAAGATTGTCCAGTTGCTGTCAAACTACTTAACTTCATGACCTTTTTATTTTTATAACTACCCAGGTTAACTTTCAATCCAACAGTGCTACACAAGTCCACTACTGCAAAAGGATTGCTTCTCCCTCAATTCAACTCTGTCTGCCACAATACCACATTTAAATCTTCATATAAATTTCCCCTGAAACTTCTCAGGTGACTCTTAACAACTAGCTGTAAAATCTGATCTTGAAGACAGATGGGATATTATTTTAATAAAGTAGACATAATTACACAGTTTGGATGCCAGCTCTCAGAAATGTCTGATAATTTATTAAGATGTTGTTGGGAGGAAAAAATGGGAGCTGAAAGTTTTGGGCAAGACCCTGGAGAGTTTAGAAAGAGGTTTGCCTCAGTTTTCATGGTGTTGCTCATCAGAAGTGTAAAAATTCTTAAATAGTATTGCTGGTTTTTCTGAGACTGTTTCCTGTTTAACTTCATCTCACACCAAATGGGACAATCCGATTGCAATTGCTACATTTCTGAGTTTTTAAAAATATCCTTGGGCTCCTCTTAGTACAAGATCATTCCTCACAGCTTTCTTGATTCCTGCTATTTGGGAGACCAAGAATGCAAATATGTGGTTTGTCAATACAGTAAGACCAAGGTAATGTAGTGATGAGTGCTATAGAAATTCTTGCCAAGACGAAGAGGATAAACCCCTTTTCCTCTACTCTATTAAGTAAATTGGTGCCATTTAAGCTTTTCTTATATTAGGAGTTTCCTCACCCAAGTGCATCACTCTACATTTCAACACATTATATCTCAGATTTCTCAAGGTACTCCTTAAACACTCAGCTAAACCAGGTGGAGAAGGCAAAGCCCACATCTGATTCGTTCTCCCTGGCTGCCACTGCAGCTTTGAAACCAAAGTCATTTTGGATGTGCCTACCAACCTGTGCCTTAATGTTACTAATATTATTAATATCAGAAAGAAACAGTTTTCAGCCAATTGAATAATTAAGAAAGGTCAATGGGAATTCCCAAAGAGGTGTCTTTCATTACAAGGCCCATTGCTTGTGCAGTCTCGCAGCATCCATCCTCCCAAGCAAGCCAAGGGCCCAGAGATGGCAGCTCCATAAACCTGCCTCTGAGCTCCTAATTAAAAAGCTTAATTGCATGAAAGCCATTAGGATGGTTGTCTTCCATTGGCTTTTTGATGTATTACGTGGTACCTATGTTGTTGTCAGGCACGTGACCCCTCAGGTTGATACCGGTGCCTGCTCGGATGCCTGGCTGGCAGGAGCTGGTGGCAGATTGTGATGTGTCCCTGCCGCCAGTCTGAAACCCAAAGTTAGTCACTTCCACCTCCTCCATCTGCAGTGCCCCAAGGGAAATGCACCTAATCGAAGGGACACATACCTTTACAGCTCCTGTAGCACAAGGAAGAGATGGAAAAGGTTCACAAGTGGTCCAGTTTATGAGCAAACAGATTCAGGGTTATGAACATCCCACGGCAGTGGAAAGAGAGCACTGTCCCACATAATGCCTCTGTTTGAAGGGACCTCTCATACATCAGCTTTTGCTGATTGAGCACTGGAGAAGAGGGCACAGCTCTCCACTGGCCTGCCATGACCATCAGGCTGAAGCTGGGAGTGGTCTGTGCTGCCACAGTTCTCAAGGGTGATGGAATGCTCCACTGAAGGACAGTTCATAGAGATGAAGTTTTGGGTGCTGTGCCTCCATAAAATGCTGTGGTGGCTGTGCATCTCTAACTGCTTCTACAGTTCATTCCAAGCATTTAAAAACCCCTTTTTTTTATTGCTGAGGAGTTCTAGGGGTGCTGTAATGCCAGAAAGGGATTTGCTGTGCCTTAGTGTTTTCCTCAGAAGAGAGCAAGTTCTCCCAGCAACCTGTGGCATTTAATAATGACACAGAGGCAGTGGATATCCCATAGTCACTAACCTGCCACTGTAGGTGCCTGGTATCTGGGCAGATTTAATCCTTAGGAATGACCTGTTAGCTGAGCAAACCACTTTTCACTGGCCTCTGTACCTCTGGTAAATTAAAGCTACTGCTCTTGTGATTCTTCCTGAATCCTCGGTTGCTATTCTCTGTCAGTCCTTGCTGTCCTAAATGTCAGTGGAAAGGATCATTGAAACTAATGGGTTCAGTTCATCTGTTGTGCCAGTGATGGTATCCCGGGATGACCTTCTTTCTGAGGGAGCAGTCATGTAGGGGAAGGCTGTAGGGTCAGGGTCCTGCTGTGGGGCAGTACTCAGCACTTCCAGCCAGCTCCTGCTAATGCCCTAAGGAGCATGGGGGTCACTGGTCCTCCTCCTCCCGGGAATGCTCTGACTTGCTAAGCTTCAGCCTCAAAAATCTGTCATGTTTGAGTTTAAACTAATCCCAGTTGAAATGCAAAACTCAACAGGACCTTCTAATCTCACCTGGCCTTTCATTGGAAGGATGTGACCTTTGCTACACCTCACAGGAGATGGATTATTTCCAGGATCATTCGAAAGAGATTCATGTCTTTGTAGCAGAATTTGCCCTGAAGGTTCCTCTCCCTGAGGACAAGCTTGCCACGAGCTTGTCATGAGAACTGATAAACCTCAAGTACTTTCCTCGCAGATGTTTTGCATGAGACTAACTCCATCACAGAGATGGCTGCGTTCTGGGGGTGGGTAAAAAGATCCCTGCAGATATTTTTGCGAAGCAATTTCGGTTCCCTTGCAGCTTGCAAGAAAATTCAATTAGTTGTTTTCCATTCACTGAATTAACCCTGATTCATTCTTCCCTCAACCCTTTCCCTCTTCCTCCCTCCCTCCAACAGATGTCCAGCATATTAAGAGGAGAGACATCGTTTTGAAGAGGGAGCTGGGAGAAGGTGCCTTTGGGAAGGTGTTCTTGGCCGAGTGTTACAACCTCAGCCCCACCAACGACAAAATGCTGGTGGCAGTGAAGGTAAATCCCAAGGGCAAGTGGCAGAGAGCAGGGCAGGGGCTAGCCAGTGAAGTGAGACTGGATGAGCCTGTGTGGGAAAGGGAAGCAGGGGAGGGCTGGGGGCCAGGGGTGGAGATTTATCTGATGCCGGAGATTGTGGTAAATCCACTTAGTCACACAAAGTTTCAGTGTTCCGCTTCAAGGTTGTCTGTTCTCACCAGTGCCAAGCCTCCCTTCCTGCTGACATGGCCAGGAGACAGACAGGGAGGACAGGCTGGCCTGGAAGCCGTGAGCTCCCATGCAGCTGCAGCAGCACAGCGTGGATCCACCTCCCTCCAGCAGGCACTGCGGCCCTGCTCCTTCTGGATCTTATCTTTTTGTGCAACATGCAGAAGCTGAAACATAAAAAGGCCTCAGGAAAAATGAGCAATGAAAGCTAAGCATGATGAGCCAATTTTCTGGGATCAATTTGCTGCAAGATGGGCGAAGCAACTCGGCTCAGCGCCACTCTGCTCCTGCTTGCCTAGCCACAGGTGTCTCCTGTTTTGGGTATTTTAAGCCAACATGAGTTCAGCTTGGCTTCTGCTGTGCTGCTTGCATCCTTGTGATATTCCTCCTGGGAGCTGTGCCCCATCAGTGTGGCTCTGGGCAGAGGAGAACACTCAGTGCAGAACTGCACTCTCCTCTCAAGTGGCACCAGTTGGCAGAGACACAGTTTAATCCCTTGGATTTAACCGATGCTTCCTAACTCCTTGGAACAAGGTCTGCATTTGAACTGATGCTCTACAGGGAAAAAGGTTCCAGCACTCTCTCCAAAGTGCTGGAGGCATCCAGTTACTTGTGACTTGTTCTAATCATTGGCAGCTCAACCCTATTTTTTTTTAGCTCAGATGTCCCCTTTTGCTCCAGCAGGGAAGTGCAAGATTGCACCTTTCACCTCTGAGACTGGTTAAAGCCAAGGACATGAAGACACTCACATAATTAATTATTTGATTATAGGGTTGGTACCTGCCTATCAGTGTCAGCCATCCCTCAGCCTGGCTCCTGAGTCTCTTCAGAATTTCATTTGCATGTAGGCAGAAACAGCATCCGAACTTGTTTCTGTTAATTGCTACTATGAGCTTACATCTCCAGAGTGCCTTTCATCCTGCAAGATCATACAGCTCTGGAGCAGGGCCCTGGAATCTGGCTTCTTGCCAGCTCTGGGAGTGGCAGGGAAAAAAATCCCTCTAATTTGGGCCACGTTATAAGTCTGAGGGGAAAAAAAAAATAAAAAAGAAGAAGAAAAAAGATGGGAATAAAGGCTTTACATATTAAGTTGAGATTTGGCTGCAATTCCTGAAGATCTCATGCCCCCAGCTGAGGCTGAGAACTACCTCCCCAGTCACTGCAGCTCAGGGCAGCAGCAGGACACACTGGTTAAGGGCAGCTGAGTCCACAGCCCCGAGCCTGCCTCTGCCCTGCTCTCAGGGACTCTCTCCCAGGGCCAAAGGAAGGGGCTGTGTTACTTGCTCGCTTAAATGGACTCAGATTTTTAGCAGATCTAAAGGTTGCAGCCCTGCAGATAAACTGAGTTTTGATGTGAAGGCATGGACAAGCTTCTTGTTTTATTCAGCTTGCTTCTAAAAGCATCCTAAGAAATGCATAAACACTATATCCAGCAGAGTGTTAAGGTGACAAAGTCAAGTACTAGAAATGCTGGAAGGGCTGTGTTCAGGGCAGGTCCTCTGAACACCTTATTTTTCATTTCTCTGTGGCTGCTCCATTGTGGGGATCACTCCTGTGCTGGAACCTCCCTAGATGTGAGTGTATCCATTTCCACAGCCTCCCAGCAAGTTACTGGGGTTGTATCATCCCCTTTTGCAGAGGGCAGATGCAGAAGCAGGAAAATTGAACTGAAGAGATCTGCTTTAGGTGAAGGATGGAGTTACCAACCTCTCTTTCCAGCCCCATGGACAGCTGACTCAGAGTGAGCCCTGCTGCAGCAATAAACACATGGTTCTTGTGGAGACCTCGCCCTGAGGCTGCATAAGAGGGGATTTTCCAGGTAATATTGGAACAACTGGCACTTCATGACAACAGCTGCCACCTGCAGATGCTCAGGGACCTACCAGAAGTTTTGGAGGAATTGTGTGATGGAGACACAAAAGAAATCTACCCCAAACCTTTCTGGGAGAGGCATTCCACTGATTTTACTGAGACATCCCTTCTCTTTCTCTGGTCTTCTTCCCTGTTCTATCCCTTCCAGCTCCCTCATTTCTAAATGTTTGGCTGTGCAACCTTAGTAGTGGGGAGGGGGTTACTAACTTTTTTTTGGTGTGTGATATCAGCAAACTTACCATCTTAACACCTTGTGAAAATGACTGTGTGTGAAGGAGATGAAATCTAAACTCAGGAGCTTGAAATATTATGTGCAACCACAGGAAAAAAGGGGAGAAAAGAGTGATGGGGGGAGGGACTATTTTCCTGCAGAAAAATAGGGTGGCATCAACATTATGAAGATATTAAATGACTAAAAGTAATTGGGTGCCTGAGATAAGGATGGATGCTCTGCCATCTGCACCATGTAACTAGCATTCATCTAAATATCTCTAGTCAAGCTATCCCAAAGGGCAAAGAATTAAAATAGATTTATGCCATCTGAATAGCAGTTTGGGGGCAGAATCAGATGAAGCAGTGTCCTAAGGCTTGGGGAAAAGCCTTACAGCAGGTCTGCTCCAAGAGGAACAGCACCTTCTCTGGAGGAGTCCCTAGAGCCAGCAGCACCATGGGCCAGCCCAGGTGCAGTAACAGAGTGCTGGGCCCCATCCTCCATGCACAGCTTTCTGATATTTAGCATCCCTTCTTGCACATAAATTGCAGCCTGCAGCTGCTCAGGCCACCTCTGCTGTCTGCATGGGGAGATTCAAGGCATGGGGAAAGGGGGCAGGTCTATTTGTGTGCAGTGTCCCCCACCACTGAAGGGGAACTGGTGCACATCAGACTGACACAGGGTAAGTGGAACAAGTTTCCTTGAATCCTTTTTGGGACTTGAGTCCTTTTCAGCTCCTGTTAGGCTGCACTGTAAAAGCCAGAATTGGTCCTAAACAGCCCTGGCATGTGGAGGAGGCAGAGAATATGATGCACAACCAGCAACTCAAAACCAGCCTCTTCATTTTCTTAAATGTTTGCAAAGACTGTGCTGAATCTTGTGGCCATTTCATCTTGTCAAATGGTCTGGACTTAAACTTTTTTATCAAGTTCCCTTCTCTGATGCCCTGAGATGACAACAATCTGCTTTCAAACTAACTCTCCAATGCAATTGCACAAAAATGCACAGACAAGCCAGAACCCAACCCTGGAGGATCCTCCCTTAGCCACAGCAACATCTTCATGGCAACTCTGCAATGTTGGGCTGGTCCACACCACCTGAAGCTTGCAAGCTGCCTTGCAATGGCAAAATGGCATTCTCAAATTGTGGGAGATGAGATATTCTCAATAAGGATACTGATTTCAGCATTAGTCTGCCAGGGGAGCTGTTATAAACAGCAGGGAATAAAAACATGATTTTAAAAATCATGAGAAAAGACTTGACAGTGTCCTTCTTCAGAGGCAGTTTGAAAAATCCACACAATAACTGCACAGCCAGGCAAATCCATCTTCTGAATAAAGGCAGTGTAGTCAGCTATTTCAAAATAAAAGACAGATAGCAAGGACTGGCTGGCTCAGGAATTTAATAATAATGAGATATGAAGCCATTCACCCCTAGGTCACCAGTATAAATTCTGCCCAAGCTGGGAATAATTGGAAGCTATTACCCTCTGAGGCATGTTTGCTGCTGCCTAGGAAATGAGTTGGGGAACCCATTGGGACAGTAACTACAGGAACGCCACACAAACGTGGCACCACCAGCCCTCCCAGTACAACAGGGCCGGTGGCTCCTCTCCCCTCCCTTCCTCATCAGCTCCTCACAGATGCTGTGACCCCTCTGCTCTGGCTTTTCCCCCACCTGAGCCCAGTCTGTGCGTGCCTTGTTCCAGGCTCTGAAAGACCCCACGCTGGCAGCCCGCAAGGATTTCCAGCGGGAGGCAGAGCTGCTCACCAACCTGCAGCACGAGCACATCGTCAAGTTCTACGGCGTGTGCGGCGACGGCGACCCGCTCATCATGGTCTTCGAGTACATGAAGCACGGTGACCTCAACAAATTCCTCAGGTATGGGGGAATGAGGGCATGGGAGGTGCTGGGGGGCTGCCCCACAGCCTCGGTGAAGCTTGTTCTAGCTCACTGGTGCACCAGTGGTGTCATTATTCAGTGGGCTGGGTAGTGAGAGATGGTTGTTCCAAGGGCAGCTTGGAGGAGGTGATGGTACTCATCAGATTTAGGGCTTTAGTAGCCCTATCCCAACACTTTCTCTGAGGTAATGTCAGGAGCTGTGGAAACCAGGGTTTTCTTCTCCCACCTCAGTGAGTTTGAAGCTGCAGGAAGTGTGGCTGTGATCCTTCTCTGCCCTGTGGGGATGGAAGGACATGAAGTCACAGCTGTCAGCAGCTCCGAATCCTGCATGCCCAGCAAGGCCATGTCCTGCTGAAGGCCACTTGCCATCATTCCCTCAGCCACTGAGCTCCTGCTTCAACAGCACAAGAACCAAAATATTCCTTTGAGAAATTTATTGGTGTCCTTGATCTGATTTGTGTCCTGGGCATTTACTGGTCACTGGTTCTCATTCCTGCATTCAGAAAATACCTGAAAAATGTTGGAGGAGTCTCAGGCAGTGCCTGTGGGCTCCATCCCTGATCCCTGCTCCCTAACCTGTGGTACCAGGCTACTCATAAAGTCAGGCAAGGCCTGAAGAAGTGCTGTAATTACCTTCTCTGTCTCTAGAGAGATGCAAATTGCCAGAGCCCCCAGTGCCCCCCATCATCATTCAACCATTTCATCAGCCTGAGGCACGTCATTTGTGTGCTCTGCATCCACCAGCAGCAAGGGCCAGGGAGCAGCTGTGGGAGGATGTTTATGGTGCTCTTCTGCCACAAAACAGAAATTCCACTCTGAAACCTGCGTACAAGTGGAGTGGTACTTACCTCTTGAAATAATTAGTAGTTTTATTTCCCAATATTTAGAAAATTGGACCCTTGATATTTTCCTGTTTTGACTGCTAAGTGTGAATATGATTGCAGGAGGAACAAGAATCTTGCTCGTCGCAGGTCTAGATCTGGGGTTGGGATACACTCAGCACACTTACTGAGTATTTTTCTACCAACACAGTTTCTGACCAGGAAACAGAAGTTTTTCCCTAAGGTTCTCACTTCTAAGCAATCACCCACACCGGAAGAATATAAGGAAGGATCCTACAGATTTCTTCTTTCCCCTGCCAAGTAGTGCCAACCTGTCTCCAGCTTCTTTGGGGCATTCGCAGGGCAGTGGGTGAGCTGGGAACATTCCTGCATTGATTTTCGTCCTCATTTTGGTATAGATGTGGGTAGACTGAATAGGATTTTATAGCTCAGTCCCTTTCTCAAGCTCTGGATAGATCCAAGACATCCTTGTCAAGGGTGGACGAGTGAAGGCTGTCAGCTTTACAGAGCTCCTCAGACCCACATTCAAGGGGGAGCAGCCTTGATTACCTGGGACCCTCTTTTGTGGTCCCTGGAGGGCTCAGCAATCTCCCAGCAGCAGCAGATTGAACTCTGCCACCAGCATGAAGCCATGAGCTGGCCTAAAAGGGTGTTTTAGCCCAGTGTTAAGGACAGAGCTTCAGCCTTGTGATCGAAGGCAGGCAGTCTGAAAAAGAGGGCGAGGGATGCTGTTCTTCAAGTGCTTCACAGAGGAAAACTCAAAATTGACCTATCCTTTTTCCTGGCAGAACCAGCAACCTTATTTCCTTAGAGAAGTCAGATATTACAGCTGAGGAACAACCTCTCTCACTGCTCTAGATGACCTCCCAAAGAATATAGTACAAAACAGGCTCTCTCAGTGTCTCAGAAAGGTGTCATGTGCCCACTGCCAATGCCTGATGGAATTGCTTCACTCAGCAGCATGCTGCTAAGGCTGAAATCATGCTGGAGCCATGGACCCCTCACTCCCATGTCCCAACCTTTTCTTGGGACATGTCTGAGGAACATTCATGCCTGATGAAATTAATCTCCAGTCTCACTGGAAAAGAAAGCTCGTTGTATTATCTTTGGCCTTTATGAAGGAAAAGAAACTTTTCCAGGTGTGTGGTCCCTGGGATTGCAGCTTCTCATCTTGCAGCTGTGTTTAGCTGCCAGCTTCTCCTTCCTGTGCAGCCTTGGAAAAAGCAGCTATGTGCTCCTTTCCCTGCATGCTGGAATGTGGTAGGCAGTGAAAAAGCCCTTTGTGTCCCAAAGGAAGATAGCTTTGGGGACAAGGGAGCTTAGACCCTGCAAAGAGGCACTCAAAAGGCCTAAGGGGTCATATGGAAAGAGAGGAGCTCTGTCAGGTAAGGTGTCTGCTGGTGGGGAATGGGGACTGCAAGGAGGTCAGGAAGGGATGATGATGCAGAGCTGCTTGGAATCCCCCAGCAAGCAGCAGATTTTATCGTGGAATAATTCACCCAGCCCACAGCAGGAGACAGTGACTCCCAGACACTGAAGGCCAGGGACACTGGGAGTCTGTAAGACACTCAGATGGACTTTTCCTAGTTTAACTGCAGAAATTGGAAAAGCAGTAAAATGGAAGAGACTCACTTTAGACCCAGTTTCCTAGAGAAAAGCACAATAAATAAATTCCCCTCAGTGTTGTTAGACCTTTGTGTGCTTTCCAGAGAACAGAGAGTTTTAGTGGCCTGAAACATTAAGTGGTGTGGCAAGGGGAAGCACCAGGATCAGCACGTACCAGCTGGGTTAGAGGTGGCATGTGCTGGGATGGCTCCTCGTTCCTCCCAGGGCCACCATGCTGCTGGTGCCACAACAGACCCTACTGTCTCCACCAGGGCAGGCTGCAATGGTGGTGTCCTGCCTCAGAAAATACTGTGAGAAAAGGTCTTGGCATGGAGAAATACAGGCATGGCCTTCTAGGGAGCATCCCTAGGAATGGTGTGTACAGGAGTCTGCCCACAGACTGGGTGGGGAGCAAGGCTGGGTGTTCCTGGCACAACCCCCACTACCTCAGGGTCTGCAGTGACCACATCCCTCTCTGCTCACTAAGGGTATCCATCACTTCCCCCTTTTCCTTTGGTTACTGGTTTCCCAGCTTTCGTTTCCTGTCTGGATCAGCAGCAGTTTTGAAGTAGGGATAACAGCACATTGCCATTATAGACCCACTCTGCAGTCTGCAGTAAGCTGTTGCCATTTGCTGTTAGCTCAGACAGGCAATAGGCTTTGTTAGAAAACTTGCAGAGTTCTGGTGTTCCCCTTTCTGTGAAGCAGCACCACAGTCAGACTGTCATGGGACAGAAGAGGAATTTCAGAAGAGGAAGCTAGAATGGTGATTTTTCCCCCCAAAGCCTCCATCAGTTCATAATGGAGAAAAACTCCAGCTGCTCTTTAACAGGGAATCCACCCAATTTTATGGTCTCTCTGTTTAAACTCCTTTCCCCAAGAAAAAATGGGCATACCCTTGTCATATTCTTTATAGCCTTCTTGACAGAACTAAATGTACTAATATCCTTCCTATCCTAATATCCTATGTTCATCTCATAAATGTGCTGATTCTTCTTTCTTCTGAATTATAACCATTTGGGATGGAGAAAAGGAGAGAAGAAGGGAAAGAAAGACATGTACTATATAGGACACACCAAGCATCATCTCAAAGAGAACAGCATGAAAGCCTCAGAGGATTTGCTGTGCTGTGTGTTAGTCACAAGGAGGAAGGTCACAGCAACATCTCTTGCATTTCCCTAAATATGAGGGCTTTTGTTATTCCTTCACACAGGTTACCACAGGGTGTGATCTGCCAGGGAAAGAAGCATCACAGAGAGAGCACGACAGAAAAGCTTGGCACGCAGTGAAGAAGGGGACAAAAAAGGGACAGGACAGGAATAAGACTGACCTCAAGTCCTGCATTTACGATGCACTTGGTTCAGCAAAATATTTCCTTTTGTTGCCCAGGGGGCTCTCTGCACCTGCTGACATCCAGGGCTAAACTTTGCACCTGTGCTCATGCTGCCACAGTTCACAGTACCTGTGTTACCTCTGGGACAGCTCAGGACATAAAAGGGATTTTACAGGGATGAAGCTGTTAATGTTCCTCTGAAACATTTTCTGTGATCTCTGGCTGCATTGGTATTGATCAGAGGGTGGTTTGTTGGTGATATGGGGAAAAGAGAGGAGGCTGTTTGGGATTGATAAAGAGACAAGGTAGCAGAAATATGGCAGCTTTGGAAGAAAAGGGTGTGATATCTCTGCCTTTGGGGCATTTTCAACAGTATAAGAATTAACTGGAGCAAACATAAATATCTGGGGGCTCCTTAGCTTTGCAGAGCTCTTGCCAGAGAAGAGTGTCCAAGCTGCCTCAAGCCAGTGGTCCCTCTGTCCTGGCAGTCTGTCTCCATCTGTGGCCATAAGAGGTTGTGTGCAGTAGACAGGACAGGGTAAGGATGTACAGCACCCACTCACCCAGCAAATGTTCCCTCAACCTCCTGTTTTTCTTAAGCCTTTCTCTCCTTTCCACTGGAGCTGTGTGTCTGTCCTCACAGCGCAGAGCTGGGGGCTGGTCCCCATCCAGCAAGAACAGTGACTGTGTGGGATTCCTGTCTCCTGGTCACTTCTGAGACCCAACTCTGTGCTTTTTGCTTTTTCCTCCCTATAGGGCACACGGCCCAGATGCTATGATCCTCGTGGATGGGCAGCCTCGACAAGCCAAAGGGGAGCTAGGGCTATCCCAGATGCTCCACATTGCTAGCCAGATTGCCTCTGGAATGGTGTACCTTGCCTCCCAGCACTTTGTCCACAGAGACCTGGCCACCAGGAACTGCTTGGTCGGAGCCAACCTGCTGGTGAAGATTGGAGACTTCGGGATGTCAAGAGATGTCTACAGCACTGATTATTACAGGGTAAGGCAGCTGCAGTGGCAAAGGGAGATAGGAAATGTTACAGTAAATCAGTTTTTGGAGCCCTTGGGCTCACTTGCTTGGTTATTACCTCATTGAAACATGTGCACAGAAGTTGATCAGGCATCCCTAAGCCACTGTCCTTAATCCTGTTCAGTCCTGGCCATGCCTGTAGTTCAGACACCCATGCAGATGCCTACACACAGACTCTGTGATACCCCAGCACACAGTCACATGCTTTTGGATGGCTCTGAAATCATTCCATCCTTACTGGCTATTTTTATTCCTTGTTTTTTGAAGACATTGACAAATTCAAGGTAATCCAGAGAGATGATAAATACTACAGGCTGTGACCTCTGGTGTTAGATTAAAGAAACTTAATACAGGGACCTAGAGAGAAGGCAACTGAAAGACTGACTGATAAGTGCATAAAATATGGAAGAGGAAGTAATAGTCAATTTAGGTTTGACCTCAGAACATTTTTTTTCCAGCAGGGTCATAATTTAAACAATGGAATAATTTGCCAGGGGTAGGTTGCAGAGAGACTGTCATTAAAGAAGTTCAGGAAGCAACTAGATAAAAATGCCTGGGTTTAGTGTAGAGGCTAATCCTGTACTCGTCTCTGGGGAGAGACTCAATGAACCAGGAATGCCTCTCCAGCCTTTTCTCCTGTGATTTGTGCTCACACTGTTCCCTTGTCTTGCACACTCCCTCTGTACCTGTCTGCACTGTCCTGCCTGCCTCATGGCAGCATCCCTGCGGGAACAGCTTGTTTCCCTTCCTAGCTAAAGGAGAAATGTGATGTGACAACTGTTTGGAGCGTGCTGGAGTAGGAGTTTGTCTCTGGACCATCCACCAGCAGGGAAGGGCTTCTCAGACTAGGGAGCCATGGTTTCTAGCCTAATGCTTGCACAGGGGCTGATTTATTTCTGCTTACAACATGTATGTTTGGCATGGAGGATGATTTCTCCCAGCTACCCAGAAAGGGGTGGCCTATTGTCTTGATCCAATTCAGGAAGTTTTCATAATGTGATAGCTGCCAAGTGCAGTTACTGTGTTGGGGAGGAGGGAAAACATGATCCCATTTGTGCTGAGATGTATCACCTCTCCCAGACCAGAACACTGGATTGCCACTGGGTTTAATTACCAGCGAGGGAACCAATCTTCACTGTGCAGCAGAAAAGCCCATGCTGGGAAAAGGTCTCAGTGCAGTTACTGGACAGTGATGAGGAAAGAGGTGATGTGGTCTGTAAGTGCTGAAACTTCAGGAAGAAACAAGTAGGAAAGAGAAGAGCCCAGGGGAGGATGAGAAGCAGCACATGTGATTACCCAAGTTCTTGCCTGCCTTCTTCCCTTCAGCCCTGCTAATCCTGCCCCAACCACAGGCAGTGTCACACTGCTGGGCACAATCCCAGCTGAGCTTGTGCTCCTGCAGCACCAAGAGCTCTCTGTGCAAGGGGAGAAATTGCTGGCTGTTGCCCCAGCTGAGAGGGCTGAGATGATCTCAACAGGCCAGTTTATTGTCGTGGGGTTTTTCGTCTTCTCTGTGGTGGTGTCCTGTAGCCCTCATCCTGTCTGTGCAAAGTGCTTTGCTGAGCACTGCTCCGTGCTGTCTCATGCAGTGTCCTAAGGCTCTTTAGTGGACTTTTCTCTGCATACACAAATTGCCACTAATGACTAAAGTAGTAAACAGTTATCACCTACTTACCAGACCAAGAGCTCGTTTTAGACCATCACAGCCTTTTGTTCTTAGTTGATTTTCCTTTCTTTGTTTTCACTTATTTTTTCTAATTTTCTAACTAAGTAAATTCATGGAGGCCTTATCTCTGTTGAAGTCCAAAGAAGGTTTCTAGCAAAATAAGGTTCTGATTGCCCATATTTACACTGGTGGCATGAGGGGCAGAGCGTTTACATCACTTGCCCAAAGTAGGAATTGGTGACAGAGCTGGGAAGCCTCCCCAGGCCAGCAAAGAGCAGAATTCCATGGGCCAGGTGTCCTTCATCCCTCCTCCAGCCACATTCCAAACACACCCCTCCCAGAATATGAGCAAAAAAGCTCAAGTGGGAGAACCAAACTGCTCCTTGGTCTCAGATATGAAAGCTGAAGATTTGGCTGAAAAGTTGAACTTTCAAAGTCTTCAGTGATGTCCCTGCTCACATCTATGATCTGCCTGGTGAATTTTCTGAGTCTGCTTCCCAGTGTTTGTGCATGGCAGCTTTCCCCTTTAGGCAGCCTGCCATTGCCAGCAGTGGGACCTGGAGCAAAGTTCTGCTTCAGTTGGTCCTAGAAAACATTGCTCGGTGTGTCCAATCTACAACCCTGGGAGAAGCTGTAATTTGTCATCTTCTGGAAACACAGGGAGAAATCCCACCCCCAAGCTGACACAAAGTGACAGGACTGGAACTCTCTGCAAGCAGACTCGCTTCAGTCTGCTGGGTCCCTGTGTTTGCTCCTGCCTGGGCCCTGCAAGCCTGGATAACTGGGTATATGGATATATTACCCTGTTCCAGGCTGAGGATTAGTTCCTAGCCATTTCCTTTCTTTCCCATTTTTTAATCTTTTAAGACAAAGAAAGTACACCATCTGGCTCCTGCATTTGTGGGATGCAAAATTGCTTTAACAAAGGTGAGCTGATTAATTTTCTGTTACACATTTGGATACAGAAAACAAACATTTGTGTAACAAAATCAGCAGAGAGGCTTGTTCCCCCTCTCTGCAAGCTCTCCATGCTCTACTTGAAGACTGAGGCATCCTTTTCCTCCTGCATCACAGAGGGATCCCGTCAGCTTGTTGCCTTTTAACCTCCTTTCAAGAAGACAGGATGGACAGAAAATGGTTGTGGAGGTGGAGGTGGTGGGGGGAGGTGAGTGGAAAGCGGAGGAAAGTGGAGGAACTGGGGAGACAGGGAGAAGTAGCCCAGCTTCTGTGTGAAGAGGGAAGGTGGGGCTGCTGGAGAAGCATTGCTGTGCTGTGTTGTGTAACGTGCTGTGCAATCTTTGGTGTGGGTCTCTGTGGGAAGGCGGGACGGAATATATCCATACTGGAGAGGAAAGGTTTGGGCGGATTTCATTTTCCTCGTTGTTTTCTCTAAAAAACTGTGTGAGTAAGCGATTTTTTTTAGCTATGACTCAGGGCTGTGACAGCAGGTGGTGGGACGCTGCAGGTCAGGGACATTGTGCCTCAGCCAAGCTGAGGGTGGCATGGAGACTGCAGTAAGAAGTGAGGCACAGGGTGCCTGCCCAGTGCTGTCCTGGAGGATGTCTCGGTGGCTGTGGGGGAGTGTCAGAGCTGGGGGCATCACCAGGGCTGAGATCAGAATCTCCAGCTGCTCTTTCACCCTGCACACTGGGGTTTGGTTGCTCCAAGAGCCCTCCTGTGGCTCTGGACCCACCCAAGCTCCAGTAATACCAAAATAATTTTCCATTTTCCCCCCAGAATGGGAAATAATTCAGTTCCAAAACAAAATCACGTGGCAGCTGTCCAGGGAAAGGGCAGTATTTCTTCATCTTTAGATGAGAACACAGTCTTAAATTGTAGTCAAGACTCCTTAATAACTCCCAAGGTGATGTCCTGACATGGGTGGGACATCAGCAGTGAAGTCACATGCCAAATAGAGGAAGGATTTATGTAGACATTAAACCTCATGTAGGCATTCCTCTGTCCATATTTCCTCTGTCCTACTCTTCTGGCATCCTGCTCCAAGTCCTGGGCTGGGATTGACATTTTTTAGGGATTTAGCTCCATCCTTTCACAGAGGTCAGTCCTGAGTGTTCTCCTGGTCATTTCATCATGCAGAGCACACCTGCTTGTCAAAAAAAAGACATATGCAGGACTTGAAAAGGGCCCTGGAAATTTTTTTTAAGTTTTTTTTTATTTCTAGCCATACAGAGATAAACATAATGACAAAAATGCTCCCTGTTTCTGTGTCTTCACCACTCTGGAGCATTGTTTGGATTTGGAAGAAACAAGGTTTGCAGGAAAAAGTAATATCTTTTAATAGAACACATGATATTGTTGGGAGGGGGAGAAAGAATGAATTTTAGGTGCACAAACCTTCTCTGGGTCCTTCTTTTTTATTGTTATTTCCTGTTGTATCAGTTGGTTTAATAAAAGATTAATATCTCTTCCCATGAACCTTGGCTCTCACACCCTTAGACCATCAGAACCAAAACATTTCTGCTATGACTTTGGCCTTAGGTCAGTGTTCCTTAAAAAGTCTGGGATCCCTCCTCTGAAGCATGAAGGTTTACTGTGTAAACATTTTATTTCTTCTCTTTCTTTAAAACAGCCAGCAAACCCCCCATATCCTTGATAACTTTCAGTACCCATTTAAGGTTGCTTTCTGATGACCATCTCTCATCTTGACCATCTCTTACTTTTGCTCTTTTCCTCTGCCATTCAAGATTGGCTTCTTTCTCATGGATACAGCCAGTTATTTATCCAGTGAAGTTTCCATGTGTGTAATAGATCACTGAGATTTAGCAGCTGCCTGGGTCGTGCTCCTTTGAAGGCTCATCCAGCATGGTAGACAAGACTAACAGACAAGCCTTGCATTGAAACTGGATGTAGTCTGGCCCACAGTCTTCTCAACAAAGGGCTCCAAAATCACACCATCACTGGTGCTCTGTTCCCACCAGCTCTGAACTCTCTGCAGAGGGTCAGCTGTACTCTCCCAAGTGCCTTTTTGTGCAGACATGACAGAGCCCCTTAGAGGTCCTGTGGATCCATCAGCTGCACAACACCCACTGCCAGCCCCCCTGGTGCTTTCTTTGTGGTTTTTGCTGTGCAGCTCATGCAGTGTGTGTGCAGTGTGAGAGGTGCATCCCAGCACAGGGGAACTGCTGTCCAGCCCTGTCAGCACCAGGATGGAGCCCTGTGAGGAGTGTGCTCTGAACCATCACCTGTTAGGGGAAATGCCAACAGGCACAGGGCAGGAAAACTCCCTCAGAATTTCTAGGTGGGACGTGGTACTGCCTCACCTTGGGAGGGAAAATAAGCTGCCACTCTCAGGTTTTATGGTAGACCCAGTGTACACTGGCTGTAAGTCAGCTCTGGACAGAGAATGAGGCAGGCTGTGCACCCAGACAGTGTCCTCAGGCTCAGTTCAGTGCTGATGGGTGGGGGAGAGCAAGCCCAGTCCCTGGCCATGCTGGCTCTTGTGGGGGATCTCTTGTAGAAGGTACAATGTGTGTGTCATGTTCAGCTTCCAGCGTCAGCACCATTCCCAGCCCCTCACTGCTGTGCAGATGTGTCTGTGCACTGCCTTTTCCTCTTCTAGCCCTTCTCTGAGGTGGAAAATAGGATGTGCTGCTCTCTCTCCAATCTTTCTGCTCAAGTTTTGGGAAGATTTCACATCTGTAAGTGTGTGTTCTATTAGGAAGAGGACTTGGAAGTGAAAAGTGTTTTAATTTTCTCCTTCTTAGCTGGGATTATGGAAATATATCTTGCTTTGTCAGACCTACAAGAGTAGGGGTAAAAACGTCTCATAGTGACCTGGAGATGTGACTGATGCAGATGTGCCAGCCAAGCAGAGCCACAGTCTTCCTATGTGCAAGAGCCTGTGTTTGAAAGTATTACATGCCCTTCTCAACATCTGTTTTTCCCATGGCCCCAACCCCTGATTTCTTATTTCTTTCCTTGTTCTTATTGCCATCATTCCCCCTAGATGACATATGTATGCCTCTTTAGGTGTGGATGGCTTGTGCCATGGTGCCTCACAACTGCGCTGGCTGGGATTTTGGGGGCAGAGAAACCAGATTCCTCCTAAGCTGCAGTAGGGTTGGAAAGAGGGGAGGTGGGGGAATGGCTCAACGTGGGTGTGTGGGTGAAGTGTCTCTGTGCTGTCCTGGTGTGCTCTGCGTGCTGGAAAAGTCAGTGTGATATTGAACGTGCTGGTCTTTGATATCTCTGTTGCTCCTATAAAAACCTCTGCAAATTGAATTTGTGGCACAGCTCCTTATCTCCTGAAAGGAAGATGTAACAGCATCATCTTGTGTTTTAGCCAGACATTTTCCCTCAACACTTCCCCATTTCTACACTGAGGGAAAAACAAATGTTGAGTCTTTTTTTTCTCCTGTTTGAAACCTTAAGAGCCCTTCACACAAAGCAGCTCAAGTGCAGAAGAATTAATTGGGGAAATTAGGTTGTGCTGTATTCCTGGCATTTCCTCAGAAACGGTAATTGCCCTAATTCTCCACCCTGTCAAGACCTGCATCCACAACCTGTTTTCTCCCTCCCCTTTTTCTCAATGTCTACCTGTTGTTCTCCTGCTTGAGTTGCTGTTTTCATGCCATTGCCATTTATTCCATTCCAGTAATGAGAGGGATGTGGCAGGTGAAGAGCTCTCACAATCTGGTGACATCTTCTTTGAAGCACAGGCACAAAAGAGCGGTTTGTTTTTGGGAGATAAAAACTCCCTGTTCTGGTACTTGACCTCCACACTCTCCTCTTCTCCTGCTTGGGGTATGTTGCTGCTGCCATTGCGAGTCATTTGGCTCAGAATTTTTGTGTAATACAGTCTCAATATTCACCTAAACACTGACCTTCAGCTAAATCCCCGTGTTCCCCCCAAACCCTCACTTACCTACTGAGAGCTTATCAAACTTAGGATCTTTCAATCAAAGCTCAGCCCCATTCCCAGGCATTTGAATTGAGGCTTTTGATTTCTCCCAAACATCAGGCTGAGATCCAGAGGGCTGGGAGTTCAAAGCCTTTCATTTTAGCTTCCTGATGGTTTTTAACCTTCCATTTGCAGAGGTCAAAGATGCAGCCAAACAGGGAGGAATTGTTTGTTGTTTGGTATTTCCTGACCTAAAACACCTGAGGATGTATATGACAAGCTTGGATTCAACAGAGATGATTCTTCCAGTCCATGTCCATGCTGACTGGATCTGGGGAGAGTCCTGGGAGTAACCAGTCAAATGCTGGAGCCATCACTGGGGTAATGACACCATCCCCAGAAGTGAGAGTCAGTTCAGTTCAGAAACCTGGGGTTGTTTCTCAATGCAGACAAACTACCCAAGCCTGTCACCTCTGCTGTAAAAACTTGAAATAGCAAATTTCCTGCAGGGAAGTTCAGGAGCCCTTTCCTTCAAAGAATTCCCTTTGCATAAAACTTTACTATGGAGGGCAGGATTCTTTTCTATTTTCAGTGTTGCCTGGCTGCAGCCAACAGATCTAGAAAGGCAAGAGAAGCTACTTGTGATCCCCATCCATCCTTGAGTAGTTTTCCCCCTCCCCCTGACTGTGAAACTGTTTTTCTTTCCCCTGTTTTAATTTGTTTTGTCCAAGTGTGGTTCCCAACACCTGCTAGAGGCTACCTGCATGCAGTGTGCTTGCTTCCTCCTGCTGTCCCCACTTGGAATATCTCATTAGCCTGAAAGCTGTGACAGACAGGGAAAAGAGCTCAATGCCTCATTTTGAGCAATATAGACTCTCCCTTGGTGGAGATCTATCCAAAACGTGTTCCACTGTGGTGTCACCAGAAACAAGGAAGGATTTTGTACAGAGTAGGTCAGAGACACTGATGGTTCTGGGTTTTATTAAGGTGGGTACAAATTTAAACTGTATTTAAATTTAAACTGATTTAAACTGCAGCTAGAGCAGAAGAATGTAGAGAACTTTATTCCAGCATATTATTCCAGCTTCATGATTCCAGCACAGGTGCACCAGAAAGAGTGTGGGTTGTGAACTGTTCATGCTTTGGGAGGAGCACTGCCACTTACAGTCCCGTGAGACTGGAATGTGCAAATGTAAAACCCTCCCCTCATCTTGTCTAGGTTGTTAAACCCATTTTCTCACTGCAGCCCAGCTGGCCACTGGCCTCCTCCTGCCTCCCCACCTGCAGGACCGTGATCTCAGCTCTCCTTTACCATGGGTGCAGCCAAGAGATCTTTTGTGTGGTGACACATTGATCAAGAAAGCCAAACCTCTGTGTGATCAGCAAATAAACTGGAGGCAGAGAAGTTACAAGCCAGTTTAGTGAGATCATGGATAAATTATGCTTTGCTTCCTGACAAACTGAAGGCCTCCCTGAAAAAAGTAAAATGCAAGTATCTTCATCAACATCCCTAATTAAGACGCTTGTATGGAAGGAAACCACTACTTTTCTTTTTTCCTGCTGATTCCTGCATAGTTAGAGTTTCTCCAGGCTTTCTCCTCCTGATCCCTCCCAGTTTCATAGTCCTGCCTCTCTCAGCCCCAGCAAGCTCCTTCTCCCCCCCAGCTGGATGGAGAAAGCCCCTGTTTGCAAGCAGCTTTAATACCCAGGCTGTTTAGGGCTCGGCTGTCAAAGAGAGCGTGTTCAATGTACAATCAAGGGGCAACGATGCACAAAATTGCACACACACAAAATGGGAATCTTTTCTCAGTGCGTGTTGAGCTTTGAACGCTTAAGTGATTCCACCTCTCTCTTCCCCATCCAATTATGTGGGCGACACATGATAAGATTGCTAAAGGCATTAGTGAGGGAAATCTTTATACTGCCTAATCAATAGTGTTCTGCTCAGCAGAAGGCATCTCCCCACTCTGGCCTCAGCCATGCTCCTGTTTGCCTTCTGAAAACACCTGAAGTTCACCTCCTCTCTATTTGGGCTGTGGAGACCAAGCGTTAAAGCAGCAGTGTATCTGTTGAGAATGGTTGTAGTTAAAGAGTTTCTTTCTTGCTTAAAAAAAAAAAAAACAACCAAAAAAAACAAACAAATGTATAGAGAGAACCCTGCCAAATTCACATATCAGGGTTTTTGGAGATGTTTGCTGTGTAGGCCAGAGGGACCTTCTGCCCCTTTCTGCTGTATGGTCCTTACAAGAATGGCCAAAAAGCTTACAAGCAAAGATGCTGGATGATAATTTTTCTGAACATCACTGAGGCAAGATGCCAGATTTTATGGGCCACTAGACAGATCCAATATAGCAAATCCTCTGTTCCACTGTGGATTCTGAGACCAAATTATCAATTAATGTGAAGCATTAAAAAATCCAAATCCCTTTTAGTTCCCTGCAGTCATTAGTGACAAGATACAATATCTATAGCTCAAATGCTTTGCCAGCATCCCCTGGCAGCAAAGCAGAAACTTCACTCCTATTTTTTTCCAACATATATAAAAAAACATATGAGATCAGTGGTTTTTACACTCAAATTCGGCTGCCTCTACATATTTACTTAGATGGAGAAATAAATCAGTTTTGGGTTACTCTCTGGGTTAGTTATTTGTTATTGGAATAAATGCATGGTAATAGATCTGACAGAGGGAGATGTTTCCCTTTCAGCTCTGTGTTTGAGGTAGAATTTTCTTTGTTCTGCACTATATTATATTGATGTTTTTCCCCCACTGCTGGATGACTTCATTTGCTCTACTTCTTTCCAACATCCGTGCTTCTGCCACAGCTGGCTTTAGGATGCAGTTTTATGCATAGACTTCTCTTTTGTTTTCCCCCAACTGTAACGCAGAGGCAATTTAAACAACCAGCATGAAACAATTTTCTAAGCCTTTTCCCCTACAGTTTCTACCTCAACTTTTTGGGAAGGGAGGTGAGTCAGTCATCCAATGGGTAATTCCCCAAGCAGGATGAGCTGCCAGCTACATTCAGCCGCTCAGTTTCCACTGCTGGTGCAGGGTGGGCAGGTGCCCAGGGCAATGACCAGCTGGACACACCCTGAGGCCATATTTTGGGTATTCCCCAGGCAGCTCTCAGCCTGAGTTCCTCAGTAGCACAGCCAGAAGTGTACCCCCAAACCACTGTGTTCGCCAACTGCCTTTCCATCTTGGGATTTTGTCCCAGTGGGAACACAAGCATCTCACTGGAAAGTCAGCAGACTTTATGCTTGTCATTCACTCTTAATGTGCTCACTGAGATCCCTACCCTTTTTCCTCTCTCCTGTTCTCCAAATCTTTCCTACTTTGATGCAGAGGAAAATGTAGTGCTGTATTTCCTGCCCCAGAATTTTGCTTCCCCTGTCCCTTTCTAAACTTCAGTTTTCTGAGTGCTGGCAGGTTTGTGGGTGATTTGAAGGTGTGGGATCAGCTACTTTCTTCCCCAACCTGCAACAGTACTGATGGGAAAAAGACTTTTGGGCCAGTGTAGGCTGATGTGTGAGGTTCTTCACTGAGACATTTGGCCAATGATACCCTTAACTCTGGCTGGCCTGAGCTTGTTCAGTGAAGACACCAGGCCTGGGCCTTATTCTGCTGGCAGAGGCAGATGAGTCCCTGCACCGTGCTCAGGAGGGCTGGCAATGGGCAAGAAGCAGGATGCTGAAGTACCAGATACAGAGGAAGTGCTCTAGCATCCTAAAATTTCTCTTGTCTGGAGAAGAATTCTGGGTCCCTCAAGGGATGACATTCTGTGTGACCATTCTATGTGGCCTCACAGTCCAAGGAGAAGTTTCAGGAGGCTTAGTTCCCCTTGACTCTTGCTCAGCTCACCCTCTCTCTGCACTGGTGCAGGTGATCGTGTGGGGTGCGAGGTGGTGGTCACAGGGGCCAGAGGGTCTCACCTGCGCCATGCCCTCACAGCAGAGGTTGTGTAGTGTTGGGATGTTGCAGCCAGAGAAAGACTTTTGGTTCAGTTAAAGACACACCCTTTCCCTTCTTGTCCCCTTGCTTCATCCCCCCCATCCCTCCCTCCCTCTCTCACCCTTCCCTTCTCTTTTGTTTGTCTCCTTCCCTTGTTTTCACCCATTCACTGTCAGGAAGGGCCGCGTCTGAAGGGCCAGTTCAGCGCAGCGTGGCAGCGACAGAGACTGGCACCGTCGGCAGCTGCAACAGTGAGTGGATCCCCAATCCTGGGGCAGCTGGAAGTGGGGGACTGGTGCTGCTTGGGCATGAAATGACACGTGGGGTTGAGTGGCTTTGGGAATAGGTTGGGTCTTGTGCATTTGACAGTGAAGGGGCTCTTGTCTGTGATGGGAACTGCACACGTTTCTTCTATAGCCACTCTCTGGGCTTTTCTGGATGGTGAGATAATGTGGGATGAATGCAGAAGTCCTCAGTGCCACCTTCCTCTGTGAGTGTCCAGGCTGTGTCTGCACCAGTGGACAGTGTGGGCTACCCTTGGCCTCTGATGGCAGCAAGTACAGCATGGTTTGTCTCTGTGCAGCTAAACTACCCCATGCCTCCAAGCAGGGTGGCATTTGCACTACTCACTGGGACTGTCCCTGACCTGCATTGTCCTCTCAAGAGCTGCTTGGACAGTCAAACTGCCATGGGCCAGACCATTTGAGTGGTTGGATTGTCACATGCCAGCCCTGACAGCTTTTGTGTGCTAGTCTGGACACTCTGGGTGTCTGACCGGGTGTCTGCAGCTGTGATTGAGTGGATGTCACCCAACACTTCCCACTGTGGCTCCCATCCCTTGGCCAGAGCAGGGCCAGTGAGGGGTTGCTGTGAGTTTGAAGCTCTGACAGAGCAAAGGAGTTTGGTTCTGCCGAGGGTGTGGCTGATGGGAGCCACGTGAGCTCTGTGAACCCGCCGAGGGTTGGTGACACCTCTGCTCACCCTGCCCTCCCTCCCACAGAGCAAAGCCAGCACCCCGTGCTGCTTACTGCAGGGTACTCAGCTCCGTGTCCCCAGCTGTCACAAGCCTCCTCCACGAAGCTGCAGGGCTGCTGAGGCTGAGCTGCAGGAACCTGAGAGAGGAGCAAACATCCAGCTTGGTTGTCCTGTGGGATTTTTCTGCTGGCACACAAGGAAATGCTCTGTTGATCCAGAAAGTTAGGGAGTCTTTGCTTGAGTCTGTTTTGGAAGTGGATGGAGCTAATCCACCCTAAGACACTGCACAGAGCAGTTATGACCCCTCACACTTTAAGGCAGGAAAGTGATGGCTTCCACACTTTATTTACCAATAACTTCCCTGTGCCAGCAGTCCCAGAGATGGGCATGAATATTTGCAAAGTAAGCATGTCTGGGATAAATCACCTGGGTCCTGTTACCCCAGCCTCCTGTGGCACTGTGAGGGGAGCTGTTTGCTCCTGGCCAGGTGATGCAGGATGAGTTGTCCCACACTGAGTGTCAGGACCACCTCTCCTGCTCTGGAGAATGCCTACAGCAGCTGAGTGGATCTTGCAAATCCTTCCTGGGGTCTGTGACAGAGCAAGGCTGGGAGTGTGAGTTTAGATATTGCTGATTTTGCAGGGGATATGTCAGCAGATAAGATTTGCCACTGAAAGGTGATTTTGTTACGCTTATGCCTTTCAGAGCCAAAATTGAATTGTGGGGTGTGGATGGGAATTTAGTTCTAAGCACTGATGTAATTTTGTATCCTTGGCCCTGAAGGCAGTTTTAAAAAAATTATTTTCCCCTGTGCCCTGACACTATTTTGTTGCCTTTGAATCATGTCCTTATGACAGAACAGATACTGGGGTTGACCTTTGCAATGTGACATAATAATATGTGACTTCTTTATAGCTCTTTTCATTCAAAATGCTTGGCACACTGTGAATCTGATCTTGCAACCACTTGCCACTGGGCCTAGCACTCACTGCTCCAAGCAATCCCTTGGGAAGCCAGAGGAGCACAGAAGTGCTACACCTGATATTACTTGCAGGATCAGGCCCTGGAGAAATGTAGCAATCTGTGAATAACCACATTTTGGAGAGAGGAAGCCTTACCCTCTTATTTATCATTTTTATTTGCTATCAGAATGCCATGCCCAGCACTAACATGACAGCCTCCCCTTGGCTACAGTGTCATGGCAGGTGATGCTGGGGCAGTATTCATAGCTATTTTCTACCACCTTGTTGCTTTTATTATTGTTTTTTTCCCAGCTCTAAAAGCCTGTTAATTAATAAACTCCTTTAGCTTATCCTGCACCATTTGATCCTGCAGAAATCACAGCATTTTATCTTATTAGCAAGTAGGAATTAAAGAATTAAAACTACTCAGGGGGAAAAAAGAACATTATCACTTTCCCTGGGCATCACTTCTGAAAAAAACTTTGCCCTGTACCTTGAAAAACCCCAAGCCCCTAGGGCTTGACAAAGGATGGGAATCCTAGATCAGTGAATGTTTGGGCTGAAAACTGCTTTGTGCTCTGCTATGACTGTTTTGAAAGGGAGAGCAGAGCCAGGTGCAGGGAGAAGAGTCCAGCAGTGAGATCCCAGACCTGGACTGTGCTGCAGGTCCCTTCCCTGCTACTGATGTCCTCTGCCACCATAGGAAATTCCATTAGTTCTCCTGTGCCTCAGTTTGCCATTGTTAAAGAGTGATCCCTGTTCGTGCTCACCAAGGAGATTCACATGAAAATAAGATTGCAAGGGACACAGTTATTACAGCATTGGGAAGCAGGTAAGTACCTTAGGAATATGTAGGGAGTCTGTGACCTGAGGTATGACCACATATTTGAGGTATCAGTTCACAGAGAGTGAATTTTGGGAGTCCTCAGTGGCTGGAAAATGCAGAGGAGGAAGCATGTAGGATCCTTGCACCCACCTCTGCTTGGTGGTCTGGATCAGTAGAACCAGGAAAGAGAACTGCTCCATCCTCTTGTTGATGAGAATTGGTTAAATCTGGGGATGGGGACCCACTGGCCATCATCAGGTACCTACACACTTCACCACTGCTTGCCATCAGCAGAGCACTGCATCCCCACCACACCCTAAACACGCCTTTGAAAAATTACTTCATTAGGAGTAAAGAGATCTGGAAGGGATTCCCTGGATCATCAAATCCAATCCCCTGTTGCATCAATCACATCAGATTTATCCTTTTCATAATCAAGCACCACTATTAAACGTGCTCCTAAGGGGAAGAAGACAGTCCCAGAATCTCATTGCTTTAAATCGTAGCTGCCCCTGATTTCCAGTCTATGCTTAGTCATGGCCCATTTGTTAAACAGCAGGTACCTGGCATAGAAGCAAGAAATTTAACACAGTTTTATTAAAATAACCACCCAGAAATCCTCGCCACAAAAAAATGCTGAGGTTGCAAAAGAGAATGTGCAAGGTCAGGTAATGATAACTGGGAGGCCTGAGCTCACTCTTGCCTCTCCCTTGTAGAACAGACTTCACATAATTGCCTGCCTTAAAGCCTGAGCGATCCAGGTGAGGAACAAGACAAAAGTACTCACAGAACAAAGGAACCCTTTTGCTATTCTTCACCATCATATTCATTGTGTAACCCTCTGTCTCTCTTGCCAGGTATAACTAACGCTGAGCTAAACATTTGGCTATTTTTTTTCCTTTTGCTGACAGGCTTTTCCCTGCCATTTATAGCTGCACTGTACAAGCCATTACCTGTGCAGCATTTTTAAGAAGTCAGTGAGTTCACAGAATCATGGAATTGTTTAGATTGAAAGGGACAGTAAAGACATCTAGCCCCTCCTTCCCTGCCATGGGCAGGCACACCTTCCACTGGACCAGGTTGCTCAAAGCCTCATCCATGCTGGTCTTGAACACTTCCAGGGGTGGACTTTCATTGTCCTATTTTGCAGATTAGGAAAGGAATTCCAGAGCTATCAGCCATACCAACCCATGGTGCTTCAAGGGCAACTTTCCCCCTCCAAAATGCCCCTGCTTTGTCCAGGGCAGTCTGATTGGCTCCAAACCATGCAAGTGCTACCCAGGCAGAGGAAGGTGGCTGGTGCAGCAATCTGCAGTGTATGTTGCATGCCATGAAAACGATGGGAAGCTCTAAACCCATTATTTGTCCAGTTAGTTTATCTTAATACACAATGAATGGACAGAGGGGAGAAATTAGTGAGTACAGGCTCAAGTGTAAAAACTCAGTGTTACCCATCAGGTGTGATGACCCAGCCTGGCTGTGACCCAATGGCACATGGAGGTGGTGCTAGCTCAGGCCACTGCTGCACAGAATGGCCAGAGTGACTAAGGAGAAGGGCTCCTTTGCCAAAACCAGGTTTGGAACTAGGATGCTGCAATCCCATGTTTGCTTATTTAACTTGGCAGGTATTCAAGTGAAACAGGCACGGAGGGGAAGTATCAGAGCTGATCTTGGTACCCACATGTGGGATTTTAAGTTTCTATTTCAGTGCTTATGCTTGGAAAATAAATGCAAGCAGACCCTCTCCACCCTCCTTTTTCTTTTTTTTTAAAGCACTATTTAAATGTCATAATAATCATATAGTGCCCACCTTAATGTGCCGAACAAATTAAAATATTTTATTAGTCTATAATCTGAAAATCATTACTGTGCCTACCATAAAAAACTGCAGGTCTTCAGAGGGAATGATGTCAGTGGGTCTGAAATGAATGCAAATGTATTTTGTTGCCACAAAGGTAGCAGGGGTCAGACAGCCAGCCCCCAGCCCCAGGGCAGCAGGCTGTTAGCGTGGGAGGGAATGAAATGCATCTCACAGTGGGGAGGGAGAAGATGGATCTCTTGGCTGATTTTCCTGGAGTTTTGCAGGGTGAATGCCTGGGTCTGGGCCTGGCTGGTTGGGATGGTTTCAGAGAAAAGCGTTGGTGCCATTCCCACCCACCTCCCTTGCAGTGAGGGTGAGGAAGTGCTCCAGACAGCTCATCCCCAGCATGAGCTGCTCAGAACCTCTGGCTCCATCCTGCTTCCACTGACAGCCCAGGTGCCTGTTCCTCTTGGGCATCCAGTGGTGCCCCCTTCCTCCTGCAGATGATTCTGGATGTGTCTCTCCAAATAACTGCTGCCCAACAGGCAGGAGACAGCTGCATCCAGCTCTAAGAAAGCAGCCCATTCCCATTCTCCAGGAGCAGCTGGCTCCTGGAGAGACCAGGTGACAAGATAGTCCCTGCTTTGGCCGGGTGACATGGGACACTCCCAGAGCAGTGGCTCCTGAGTCTCTTGTCCTGCACAGAGCCAGTGGGCTTCTGCTGGTTATTCCTCACTGCCTTGGGTGAGTGTCAGATGGTTCAAAGATTAATTACCATTTAACTGGCTGTATTTCCATCTCTACGGAAGGCTGCAGTGGAAAAGACAGGAGTACTGGGATCATTTACCCAGGTATTACACAGCAGATTACCCTGTACTTACGAGGTCACCAGTTACTGTGTAATTAGACCTCCAACGCAGGGAAGTCTGCAATAGGCTTCCACACCACTTTTCTTCCTGATGCCAGAGAAGCAGAGGGATGGCAGCAAAGTGTAGGCTGAAGCCTCATTAGGTGCATTTAAAGCTGTTAAATAGTTTAAAATTCAAGCTGGGGGAGGTGCAATAAGAGGGTAGCAAGGCCACCTGTACCTGTCAGAGAAAGGGAGTGAAAAAAAAAAACCAGAGCAGTTTGTCTAGGAAATGCAGGAAAGCCAAAACAGAAAGGAGGGCTGTGAGGGAGCTCTGTGTGCCAGGCAGCTGAAAGGCAAAAGCCTTTTGCTCTTCAAGTGTCACCAGTGACAGCTTTGCCAGTGGTGAAGGACTCTGCTGAGCCAGAGACCTTGTCCATGTCCCTGACCACCCCGTAGGATGGTGTCCATGGAGCCACGGAGGATGCTGCAGTGGGTCAGGACAATGCCTCTTGCTCCAGATTGCTCTCCTCCATTTCTCATATGCACCCAAAACACCTACTCACAGAGAATTTGGAAGAATGACAAATGCCTTTGATTGTCAAACACAAATTCCAGTGGCAGCTCATTGCATCTCTTGAGCGGCTAATAAAGCACCAAGCCCATTCTGATCAATATGCAGCAAGTAGTGCTGTAAAGTGAGATTGTGCCCACCCCAGGCCACGTTGCATTTTGTCTTTATAAACCATGTCCTCTTCAAGTCAAGCACAGTCTCTTTTTGGTGGCAGCTTCCTAGAATTTCTGGCTTTCAGTGAGCCAGTGAAACAAATGCTGTTCTGAAGCCCTCCACATAAAGAACCCAAGTTAAAGAGCGAAGTGTGTGTCTCTACAGCAATCATTAGTTTAAATACTCTTTTATTACATAGTCACATGTCCCCAGTTCAGCCCCACAAAGAGTGTCCATACCGTCAACAGCTTCTGAAGAGGTGAGGCAGAAACAAAGACAGTGTGAAGCCATTGATTACTGAGGACAGAAAGGGCTGTATGTAAATAATTTGTCTAAAGGATGACCAGAGTGGGGAGATGTGCTACCTGATTGCAAATATTTACAAAGTTGTGAGCTTGAAGGTTAGAAAATGTTGAGAGAAATATATAGAAGTTAGCACAGGATAATGCGGTAAGGATCAGAGTGGGGAAAATCAGTGTGGCAAGCAGGAAATTTCCATCATGTAGGCAAGATTTGTACGTGATTTCCTGAGGGAGGCTGTGCGTTGTTCACTGGGATGTATGGATTGGCACCCATCAATACCTTAGCAAATCCTTTAGGGCCTGTTCTCACAAAGGAAAGGGAGAAGAATGAAATTTAATGGGGTTTTTTTTCAGCTCTACTCTCCCCCTGTAAAGCGTTTTCCTAGGCAGATGCGTGTCATTGCGGGGGCACGGTGCACACACACCTCTAACGCTCCTGGACTAGAGTGGCTTATCCAGAGGAACCCAGCATCTGTAGTCATGTTTATCCTTGAAGTAAATGCTCCAGCAGTGACATAATTGAGGACTGTCCTGTCTGCTCAGCATATGTCTGCAGGGGTCATTCATCCTTTCTGACACTGCAGAACATTAGTGGTTTTTCAGACTCACTTTCTCCTTCCGTCCTTCCGCTTGTGGCTAACCCTAATGGAGAGCTGGTGGCTAGAGACTCTGCTAGGAAAACTGGCCTATTTGGAGAGCTGACTATCTTGGAGCAGTCCTATACTAAGGCAAAACCAGTGAGATGTGTCCTACCGGGTGCTGGGTTTGTGCAATGGCCCCAGCGGGGCTGGTTGGGGTGGAGGGTCTGGCTGGCTGCAGGAAGGGGAGCAGAAGGCAACTGGTGATATCTGTGATGGCCACTTAGTGCTCGAGGGCTCTAATGGCATCTGGGAACCAAGTTCCTGTGTTTGTGGGTTTGCTTATTTATTTATGCTCCTGGCTAAATAAAGTAGGGAGGAAGAATTTTAACACAGTGGTTGAAATGCATGGGACTGCAGCAGCTCTGTCCTACTCAAGGGCGTCCAGACAACTTCATAGAGAATGGAGGGAACTTCAATGCACAGAAAGTCTTAGCTGCAAAAATAGAGAAGGGAATGCAAAGCTTGATTCCTTCAAATTTTTAAAATTTAGCTTGTTTTCCAGCAGAATCCTGCAGCCCAACTCCAGCCTCACCATCTGCACATCACCATTTTGGCTATTGCTGGTTTTATTTCTTCCCCTTCCTGGTGCCACTGCTGCTGCCCCATGACAGTGGTGCTCAGACAGGTGCTGTCACTGTCCTCTCCTGTGTCTGTCCCTTTTGGGCTGTTGTCACCATCTGCAGCCTCTCCCCTGCTTGCCACACCAGCTTTGGACAGGGATGCTTGAGGCAGGCGCAGAAAGATGTCCATGGCAACTTGCCCTAGTTTAGGTCTCAGGAAGTTTAGCCATGAACATTACAATGCCCAGGGTGTCTCTACAGTGTTCTGACTGATGGAGGGTGGGGGGTGCAGGTTGGGTTTGCCCTGCCTGAGATGCAGCGTTTCATTCAGCAGTGCCAGAGCTGGCACAGCTTTCCCACCGGCACTGATGGGTTTAATCACATCATTAGTAGGTGTGACACTGCAGCCTCCGATGATGAGCTCTTAATTCTAACACGGCTTTCAACGTGTTTATCTGAGATGCCATCTGTGCCTGCACTGCCTTCATTAGGAGAGAAAGACTATGTATCTTCTGATGTTGGTCTGTATTTCTGTGATGTTTCCCTGCTGAGAAACCACTGTTCAACTAGAGGGTGAGAACCCACACCTGAAGGAAAGCAACAATACCCAAAACGCTTAAATGGCTCAAATAGACCATTAGGAAGTGCACTGTTTGGAGGAATCCTCAACTGGTACACAAAACTGGCTACAAGAAATGATCCAGCTATTTTTTTCCTGAAAGATTTTCATCTTGGTAAAGCAGTAAGGCCCCATACTTTATCTAAAGTGCTGTAAGTTTTCAGGAAAGCAAGGAACAGTTTTTAATTTTTAAAATACTTTCTATTTTTGTACCTACATACCATGCTTGTACATAGAAGTTTCTGGGTTGCCTGTCCAGATTTTAGACACAAAGTCATTAAGATTTGTGGGTGCAGATCTGAGTGTCTAGCCTCCCCCCTTAAAAACTGCACAGTGTATGTTGTCCATATTATTAACTGTATACTATATATGCAGCTATATATTTTTGTAGCTGTTCATTGATCAACAAACTGGCAGCATGGTGTGCTCATGATGTTCTACTGCTCTTGACAAGATTCACAAAACACAAACCAGGCAGGAGCTGCCACGTCATGGTCTAGCTACACATAAAAAAAGGGAATGCTTCCACAGAGAGGTGGCATGCCTTGGCTTGTATCAGTTTTCTGTCTGTATGCTGCCAGGCCAATGCTCAGCGAATCTGACATTAACAAGAAATAGATTTCCAAACAATCTAGCCTAATGAATTTTGAATATTATCATGATTAATGCTAAGGCAGTTGAACTGATTATCCAGTATCCAGAAGTAATGGAGCCTTATCTACATCTTGTGTAGTCCTCAGTCAGGAATGGCTTTGGCTGCAGACAAAGATGAGTGTTGTTGGTTACCCAGAGGGGAGGCACTGGCAGGACAGAGAGAGAGACGTGATGGAAAGGGGGATGATGAGATACCCATCTGAAAGCATTTCAGCATGGAGTGATCACACATGCAGGTTCTTTATTGCTGCTATTTCCTAAGCTACATTTCTCAGGCCATTTTCAGACTTGGCTTTTATACCACCAGGTTAAGATTTATTGGGCAAATATTTTTCTCCTTCCCAAAGCCAGAAACTGGGTTGATTTTCATTCTCTGCATTGCCAAAAGAACAGAATCCTGATGGACATGTTTCTTGCATCATGGTGGTTTAACTTAACTTCTATCTGATTAGCTTTTGAGCTATTAAACACCTTTTGTAGCATTACCAGGAAAATGATAATGCAGATCATTCATGGACAGTTGCTGTTGGCACAAGCAGTCTTTGCAGACTCCAGCTCCCCTTTAAAGCTGGAGGCAGCAGAGAGCTGCATTGTCTCATGGGTATTACATGAGCAGGCCTGTCCTAAGAAAGTTTGTTCTTTGGAAGGGATGGAAGGGTCTCCAGCCTTGTGGAGACAACTGGTAAATCTGTAAGGTGCCTGACAAACTACCTGGAGGCTGTAGTTTGACTAGATTTAGTGGCATTCCCAGCCTCTGCTCTTATCTGGGCAGTGACCATGAGAAAGGTGGCTTTTGGCCAGCCATGATGTGTGCCCATCATGTTGTGTCTGTGGTGCAGAAGACTTCAGAGGCCACCACCTGGAACCACAGATCCACAGCTGCCCCCTGCCCACCCACAGCTGAGCAAGGAACTCCAGGGTTCCTAGTGTGGGGCTGTGTCATTCTGGGCCACAAGAAGCTCTCAGTAGGTGGCCCAGGGAATCAGTTTGGTCATGTCTCCTCCACCTGGGAAGGCTCTGGCAGCAACCTTTAGGACAAGGGTTTAGAACCTGCTAGGAGCTGGTGGTGCCCTCGCTGCCCTCTTTACTACATGTTTTACAAGCTACAGCTCCTCTGCTCCCACAACCCCCTAGCTGAAAAAGGCATGGGTGGGGTCTCTCACAGTTTATATCCTGGTGGTGGAGATCATGGCTTCTGGAGCTTTTACTCAGATGAACATGGAACTGGCCATTCCTCTCCAGGTGATTGTGCAGCTGTTTCCAAGCAGTGAGTGCAGCTGCTTTGAGTTTTGGGAAGAAAAGGTGAAGAGTGAGTCGTAGTAAGGTGCACACCAAGCAGATTATTGGCAAACATAATTCAAAATATATGTGCAATTTCTCCTTTGTTTCCCTTGTCTTAACCATCTTCTGCATTACCTCTGGCATTTTTAGACAGTAGATAATATGGCTGAGAGTACTCTTGAGCACAGGCAATCCTTAGAGCAGCAGTGATTTATCTCAGACCATTTTGAGCAGAATTTACCTCTAGCTACAGCCACCCCTCCATGTCTGCCCTCCCTCATTTGCATAAGTAATTGGCAGCTTGTTAATGGCTCATTAGGAATGCTGAAAACCGTGGGATTAAAACACACTCAGTGGAGCAGAGATGAGGGTTGGG
>VXAX01002563.1:471226-491457 GCA_013399835.1 Leptocoma aspasia
GAGTGAGTGTAGGGGGGGGGGGGGGGGGGGGGAAGGTTGCTGTCCCTGCTTGCAAATTATACTGCTTGATTCAATGTGATTCAGAATTACAGGTCATAAAGCAACTAGATTGTTAAATGAAGTAAGGAAAAACAATGTCAGTGGCAGGTTTTATTTTTAGAGTCATGTTTAAACACAGTATGTGCATCTAGGGGGAACAAACAGTCCCTTGCCAAACAGTCCTCCTGACAGCAGGAAGCTCTCACCCCTTCCTCGGTTTCACATTAACCCTGCCTGGTCAGTGTTTCCTGCTCTTGAACAAGTCCATCTGGCTCCTTACATCACCTCATGGCAGGGACATTTGGTTCCTTTTCCCACATTCTCTCTGGGTAAATCCAATCTTCTCACCTCTAGCAGCAGGCAACCAGCATGTCCCTTTCCTTGGGCATGACTGGGACACCCAGCACAGCTCCACGCACGTAGGAGAAACAGCTCCAGGTTGCTTTGTGCATTCTGCAAATCTCAAAAATCCCTAGAAAACTGCTGTGAGATGTCTTGGGTTGCTGGCATGCAGGGAGGCAGGCAGGCAGCCTTTTGCTGTGGCACTGCCAGCGCCTGCAGTGGAGGAGATGGTTGGTGTAGCCAGTGAGAATCGTGAGAGGATCACAGCTTCTGTTCCCAGAGCGTGGAGCATGGTGAGGACGCAGCCAAGTAAGTTGAAAAGTTTGATGGAAGCTTTTTATTGTCTGCTGACTGTTTAATCTCCTGTTCAAGCACTGGCTATGACAGCAGTGACTGCAAAGGCACAAGAGGTGAAGGCAAGGACAGGGCTGTGATGGCTTTTGAGTCACTTAGAAGAGGCTCAGCGCTTGGGCTGGTGCAGCCATAACACACAGTGCCTTTCCATCAGGAGAGCACCTTGGGGATTTTTGGAGGCCAGGGTAATTCTGGCAATGATGCAGTCCCAGATATAGCCAGGACCTTTCTTCCTGGATAAGCTGAAAGGATATTACAGATAAAGCACTTGGGAATCACATCCAGTCATAATTTGCAGTTAAATTCAGCAACCTCTGATCTATACTTGGGTACTTAAGAGCCTACTAAGGTGACAGTTGAAACTATGAAGTGGGGACAGCTAAGGTTCAGCAAAGCTCAGCCCTGTCTGGCACGTCAGAGTTAATCCCTCTGCTTTGTAAAAGGTGCCCAGGAATCTGTCAGGACTCACAGAGGCAAAGTACTGGCACATCTGAAAAATTTCTCAGTGCAGCTGGATCCAGGCTGAAGGCAAGGGAGGAGTGTCTCCTCCTGGATCCCCAGCCAGCAGCATGTGCTGCTCTTTGCATCACCCTGAGAAGTCATCTCCTTGTGCCCCAACCTGAGCTGACAAACATTGACTCACAAAGGCACAATCTACAGCAGTTTTGTTTGTTGTTCTCCAAGAGCTCAACTTAGCCAAACAGAGCAGCTTTTCCTCCTTCTTGCTTTTGTTGCTTTTTTTTTTCTGCCCTTACATCCTCTCAGATGACCCTGAGAGCCACCTGTGGCTCTTATTCATACAAGGCTGCCCAGAGCTGCTGAATTAACAACACATCCTGCCTGCAGCAGGAATCAGTGTCCTGATGGGGACTTACAGCTGGCTGCTGGGCAAAGGCTCAGAGCTGGATCACCCAGCTCCTACAGCTGAACTCTAAAGGACATATGATTTGGTGTGGTCCAGCCTGGGATGGCATCCAGGCCTGCAATTAAAGATCCCAGGTCACCCCTACCTACAGCAGCAGGAACAGAGAATGTGTGTCTTATCACTAGGTTGAGTGGATTGAGCGTTGAGTGGAATTTCCTGGAGAGGAATGGTGCCAAGGTCTCCACTACTGCCACGCGATTCTTTACAAACTCAAATGTCTCTGCTTCCTGCACAAAAATGGGAAGGTCAGATAATGCTGCGTGATACAAAGACACCTACAGTGGTTCTTGTGATCTTCCCAAGGCAGGAGCAGAGCCTCCATCAAGTGTGCCAGAAGCAGGAGGAAAGGTGTCAAATGACCAAGGAAAGCAAATGTCAAATGACCAAGGAAAACAAAATGTATTTTTGGGTTTGTGTGGTTTGGTTTTTATTTCAACATTGCAAAGGAAACTGCACAAAAAGTAAAACAAGACACAGGCTAAGAGTATGCTGGAGACAAATCCCATTCTGAGCTGAGATCCATGGAGGTGCCTTCCAGCTGTGGGTGTAGAAAAGATGGCTCAGATCCCCTTTGGATGCTGCTTTGGGCTACAGCCCTGGTGCTGGTATGTGAGCTGGGAAGGGGAAAAACAGTGCTTCCCACCAAAAGCTGCCTTTAACGTGCTGGTATCTGTATTCCCACCAGTCCTAAATTTGCATGAGGGTTTTTCAGCCCTACTCTGGTTTTGATTTCCAGGTTATCTCTGCTGGTGGCCCAAACTGTGGATTTATTGCACAGTCTTTGCTGAACACTGCTGCTCCACTACCTGCTGCTGTACTGTCAGACTCACCAGGGGATAACATGTCATCTTTTCCTTTCCTAATCAGCTGTATGTCATTCAGAAAGCTGGGACAAGGAGAACTTTTCCCCCAGACACCAGCTTTCCTTGGTAGCAGACAAACCTCAAGCCTTATAATACTACTTGTACATAGCACTTATATAGCTTTACATCCTCAAAGTGCTGTACTAGCATTAAGTAATTATCTCTCTCCCTAATGGCCATTAATGCTGGCCTTTCATGAACCTCCCCCAGCTCCCCAAGGTTCATATCTAATCCAGCAATAAGATGCTCAGAGGGAGGGGCTGGCTATCTTGCAAGTCCATGGGCTTTGATGTGTAATGAGGCTTCAGAGCAGGGGCCAGGTGCCCTGGAGTATCAGAAACACGGGGCTGTGGATCAGGTCATGCCCTTGGGAGCACCCACTAGAAAGGGATGGAATCAAGTAGGTGATACTGTGATCTTGAAATGGAGAGGAAGAAAACTTTGTCTGCTCAGAGGATGTGCACTGATTGCTCTATTTATTGCCAGGATAGCATTGTGAACAGAAAGAGCACAGTAGTGGGAATAATGTGTCAGTGTGGGTATGGGGAGTTGATCTAGGGAGAGAAAGTTAGCTAAAAATGTCAAACAAAGCTAGACAGCCATGGCAATGGGATAAAGAGGCCAGTCTGCAGATCTGTGAAGCATTAAAATAACAAGGCAAAAGGGCAAGCTTGGCAGCATCATAGGATTTAAAGAGAGGAGCAGAAGAGGATTTACTTGTCCTATTTACTTGCAAGCAGAGCCCTCTTCCAAGCTATGGAGGGTCTGCAGGGGAGATGTTGTAATGACACTGTTTCAGGACATTTTACCCTTGGGGAAGGTGAGGCTACATGTTAGCAGGCCTGTCTCAGCCCTAGCTCCCAAATGGAGAAGATGTGTGGGAAGATGACATGGCTGTTTTAGAGAAGTCCCAGAAGTAGCATGCTCTTAACAAACACCAGTCTTGCATGGTCACTTATTTCTGAAGCCTGCTAGACCCAACTCTGAGGAAGCAGAGGCTGAAATAAACTTTCACCTTCTCCCTGAAGGCATGGTAATGATTCTTTCCAAAGCTAAGGATGTGCCTTGTAAGCTGGCTTTGCAAAAGAAGAAAACAGCACCCTTTTTTTCAGCCTGATTTAATAGCATCATTTTGCTTTTATGCTTCTGGCAATGGCTGGTCCTGTAAAACAAGTATGTAGCTGTGGGAATCACGTGCCAGTCTACAGTGGCAGAACACAGCTCACAATCACTACACATTATGCAAAGGATTTCTGTCACCCTGGACACACTCTGCTTCCTGTGGCATCACTGGCACAGTCCCTCTGTGCTCAGCTCTAAATCATTTTGCTACATCATCAAATAACAGGATATGGCTGACTGCAGGGCAGGAGGACTTGGTGTTCACTTACTACACAGCTTCAGAGCAGGGCTTTCCCTGCCTTCTTGCATCTGTTTTCTCATCTGTGAAATGGGAATTTTAATCCTAATCAGTTTGCAAGGGAAGCAGTAAGGAATAGTCAAAGGCAATCCTTTAAAGCATAACAGTCGGCCTTATGTGCTAGGTTAGACATTTATGGTAGAGTTTAATTGATGCCTGTTCTGCTTATGGCTGGTAAGTGCAAGGCTTAATCTTTGCTCTCAAAAATGTGGCACCCTGTTTGAGATGCAAAGGATGCCTCTGCAAGGAACACCTCGTCTCTGAGCATAGTTGGGCCGTGTTTTGGGATCCACAAATTTCTGGGCATTGCTTGTTTGAATTTTCTTCCCCAAATTATTTTGATTATTAATTATTACCAGATTAATTTGTAGTAAAAGCTGTGTCTCACATGGCTGGAAGGAATGCTTTGGCTGTTCCTGAACTTCAACCTATGAGCTAAGCCAAGGTTGTGTTGTCACATCCTTGGGACAACTCTTGACTGTGTATGTCATTTTGCTGGCAGATCTTCACCAGGGTGTGTCTAGAGGAGACCAAAGACCTTGACTTTATTTTATCTTATTAGAGCTGAGATGGCACACTGGCTTCTCTGCTCTGTTTCCAGGGCCAGATTCACAAGTGGTGTAAATCAGGACCCTCCAGTTGGAGCAGTGCTGCTGTGATACTCTCTGTTAAGCTGAGGGCCTGGTTCACACATTCTGAACTGCTCCAAGACCTGTTCAAACGGGAGTTAACTGTGCTCAGAGCACTGTATTACCTGTAATCGCAAATGATCCTGCAAGATACAGGATATTGCAAATGTAGAGAGCTTTTCAGCAAGTAATCATTTTGAGATTGCTGAAAAACTGAAGAGTTAGTGCTACTTAAAGGAGAATAAAATAAGCATTAGCACAAAACAGTTTTTGCAACAATCAAGTTTGATGTATGTCCTGTTCTGCTTATAATGTTTCCTCGGAGCCCTTTGCAAGAAGGGGAAGCAACTTGTAAAAGCTGGGAATGTAGGGAAGAGCTAAATTTGCAGCCAGGATTTCGAAGGAACAAACAAAGAAAAGCATATTTCCATTTCCATTACGGCAGAACATTCTTGGGAGTTCAGAGCAGCAAGCTGAGAACACGCCAGCCAAGCCACCTCAAAACAGGAGGTGTGGAGCTGCAATGAGCTTTTTATCCTCAAGTGTCTGCACTTAGGAAAGAAAGATCTTCCTGAGACTTTTAAAAAGCCTCTTTTTTGAGGGAGGGTCTGTTTCAGAGTAAGGGAAAGGGCTGGTCTGCAGCCCTTTGAGTACAACACTGCAAACTTGAATCTAAATTCTGCAAAACCCCACAGAAATCTGAACCCCTTCATGCAGAAAGCCAGCTGAGCATCCTACCCCTTTCACACCCTATTCCAACACACCTCCCTCTTGCTTCCAAGCACTGCAATGTCCCTGTACTGACCCTTCCACACAGTAGCTCTGCTTTAATCAGTCAAAGAAACCTGTGGAAAAACTGGCAGCTCAGGGGAGAGCTTTTGTTCGTAAAAGAAATGTTTTCATCCGAGCAAGCACAACAATCTCATTACTTGGAATAGGCACACATATGCTGGAATCCTAGACAGCAGATACCTTCTCCCCTCATTTTTTTGTAGGACCAGAAGGATTTCTGCCTGTTTGATTCAGCTGCAGTGCTACAAAGTTATTAGCATTGCTTTTTTGGTGTCTGTAATGAGACAAACAGTCTTCCAAGCAGCTCCACAAAAGCACTTTTCTCATCACCACTAAAGCCTTGGACACTTTACCCTCAGCAGAAACAAGTGTGGAAACTTGCAGCCCTGCTGCTTCCAGCGCTGGTTGGTCATAGCAATTAGCTGTTTCCCCACAGATGGAGCTTCTTGTGCAGAAAGTCATCACACAGAGAAAAACTTGTCCTGCTCAGAGAAACTTGTTTAGGAATCTCTAGTGAATCTGAAGGTAAATCCATTTACTTTAGAACTGTTTGCACGTATCCTGCAAGCCTCCTGTGTACCTGCTGGATTCATGTGCCTTACAGAAGGGCTGACTGCCTGAGGAAGTGCCTTTCCTTGGCTTGGCATACCCCAGTTTTATACACCCAGTTCCAAACTCTCCAGAGGGATTGGCTTTCCCTCCTCCATTAAGTGATGGTCATATCTCTGCCTGTAAGAGCCTGTTCTTTACCTACAGACCACCTCTTGCAGTGTGGTCCTGCAGTCATTTACACGTGGAAAGCAGTCTCTGAAAAGGCCTGTAGCACAGTTTTGTGAGCACAAAACCTTTCATGCAATTAGATGATGCACAGATGCCTGTGCATGGCTTTTAGAGAACCTTTCTGAAGAAGGACAGCCCTCATGCTGTATCTCTGGTGGGTGCCTCAGAGCATTGAGGCCCTGAAATGCTTTGCTGACCACTCTTGCTCTGTGTCCAGGTTCACCAGACTGTGGGGCTAGAGTATGCTCTTGGCATTTTGCATTTGATTGCCTTACCAGCCCATTTTGGGTGGAGAGGATGTAATTTATCTTGATGCACTTCACTCCCTATGCATCATGTTAACCAGCTGGGATTGGTGGGTAAACTCATGAGTGGAGGGGGGGGCAGGAGCCAGCCCAGCTTTTTGGAACAGCTCCTTGTTGCTGTAGCTCACAGGGAGGCCCTGATTTTGTGCAATTCATGTCACGGCTGACATGACACGGGGTGCTCAGGCACTGGAACAGGCTCCACAGGGAAGTGCTCACAGCTCCAAGCCTGGCAGAGCTCAAGGGGTGATTGGACAATGCTCTCAGGCATGTGGTGTGTTTATTGGGGTGTCCTGCATAGGGCCAGGAGCTTGACTCAGTGTTCTGATTCTGTGACCCCTTCCTCAGGACTGTCACCACTCAGATTTCCCTGTGCCTTTGTCCTCACCCAGGTTGGAGGACACACCATGCTGCCTATCCGCTGGATGCCTCCGGAGAGCATCATGTACAGGAAATTCACAACAGAGAGTGATGTCTGGAGCTTCGGGGTGATCCTCTGGGAGATTTTCACATATGGGAAGCAGCCCTGGTTCCAGCTCTCAAACACAGAGGTACAACAGTGCTGAGACACCTCAGCTGAAAACTATTTTTTCCTCCTCCTTTCCAGGTTGTTTGCAAAGAAATTTGTACATGGATGGTCCACTCCTTGGCACTCCCATGGTGAAGCCATTGGATAAGTGTCATTATCTCAGTTTAAGAGCTGGGAAAACTGAGGCCTGCAGGAATCAAAGAGCTCTGCCAAAGCCATGTACTGGCTAATCCTCAGCCCCTTGCTGCTAAGTTCCTGATGTAACTGTCATATCTCATAAACTCTCAGGGTGCTGCCAGAACTGGGGATACCCAAATTACTACTGGGATCTAAGTCATGCCTTGAATTTCCCCTGGTTTCTCCTTTTGCAGCAAAAGCTCTTACTGCAGGCTCCAGTTTGTGAGAAATTGTTTTAAGCCTGATATATTGCATGTGGCACATTTCTTGGGGTTTTTGCTATTGGGATATCCATAATATGGTTTGCCCCACTTCACTGAGGGTGGAACCCGTGGAGCTTGTTTGCCCTTGTTATTTCTTTGACTAGCAAAAGTTGCAGCCCACCAGGGCAGGGCTGCACTGTAAAAATGTTGAGGGAAGGCCAGCTGGGATTAGCAGGGTGTCACTGCTGAGGTTTGAGGCACATCAGCAGAAATGCATTGGAAGATTTTTTGCTTGGAATAGCAGGAGGTATTATAGAAGACGAAAAAGATGCATTGACATAGCAGTGTGTGGGAACCTTGAACATTTTTATCCTACTGTGTATCTAATGGATTTCAGAAATTTCACCTTTTGTAATGAAAAATGTGCATTTTCTGCTTTCTGGATACAGATCCCTTAATTAAGTGAGTTGCAGAGATGGCAAATCCAAGGTGTTGCTTTACAGCTCTAATACTTGCCCATTCGTGTGCTCAATGGGGCCTGACTGTACATCCCAAAGTAGCACACGCACACATTTTAGAGGCACAAACAATGGAATCGACAGCGACAGAAGTTATTTGTCACGCTATTTAATGAGCTGCTCTTGCATTTCCCTGCGAGGGTAAATACAAACACACACAAATGAGCACATGGAGCTTGAACATGGGCAATAGGCATGCTGGAGCGTGACAGCTCAGCTTTGCCCATGCATTCTGCCTCAGTTTCCTTTGCAGGGCAGTAGGGCTGAAAATAGCCACCCTTAATCTTGAGGGTGTATTGGTTTGCTACCATCCCTGGGATAAAACACCATCCTTCCCTCAGTTGTTGGTGTATCCACTTCTTTCTGCCTGCTGACCGCAGTATCCTGGTGGGAGGGAGCCACATTAGCTCTCATCAGTCTCATTTTTCACAGTTTGTGGACGGGTGGGCAGAACCTGTGTGGCTGCAAAGGACTGACACCTCCACCAGCTTCTGGATGGTGTGGCATCAGAGCAAGTCCCTGTGGCAGCCCAGATGCAGTGCTAGAGCCCCATGGAGAGGCAGAGCCATGGAGGGACAGGTCAATGAGCCTGTGCCAAGCTCCTGGCTGCCAGGACTGGACCAGGAGCAAGCACCAGGCTGGCTGAGCATCACCCCTGCTGGGTGTTGGTGTTGGCAAGGCTGGGATGCCCACTCCCTCCTGTGCCACCTGCACGGCCTCAAGCATTTTCAGCAGGTTTTTCCAAGGCTGGAAGAAACCCTCTCTGAGCAGAGGAATGAGGCAGGGCACCACTCAGCCAGTCCATTAACTTCTCTCTATGCCTTTTTCTTTGCCCTGGAGAGAAAGAGCCCAGCACAGGGCTCCTGTGCATGTCCAGGATGTCTTGACAGGAACCATAACTCACCTCCTCCCCACGGTGAGCAGCCAGCAGCTCTGTGACAATGCAGGCTTCTCTTCATGCTGTGTCTTGCTCTCCTCGCTTTCAGCAGGTCCTAATCTCTCCCCTCTGTATTTATATGCAAACAGCACAGTGATAAGTATCCCTTGAGCTGCGTGGTGGGACCATTACTATTCATAAATGATAAACTCCCAACACCTCTTGCTGGGTGGCTTCCCTCCACACACTGCCTGGGACTGGTGTTTATCTGCAGAGCGTGGCAGGCCGCTCGCACGCTGCAATGCTGGGACTCATCAACCCCAGCCAAGGAGGCCAGGCAGTAATAGCAGCTCTCTGGAAACTCATATTTCCCTTTCCTTTTCATTCATTCCTCCAGTAAACAATACACAAAGAGACCCTTAGGGGAGTCCTTTCCAATGGCATCCCTCCGAAGAGACTTTACTGTTATCCAGGACCTCACATTTTTCCCATTAGCAGCACTGATCTGACCCAAAACAGAGTGATAGCATTGTAAATTTTTTTTCTCCTTCACAGATGTGATTTGACATGAAATTTCATTCTTTTAGTTGCTTTTCTATGTCAGAAAGAGGAGAAGTATGTAGGAAAAGATGCTCTGAACTCTTCCTTATAAACCTCTCCTGGGCTTTGCAATGGAAAGGACTCTTGGTTTTCAGACAAGAAAAATATAATTTCAGCTGTGCAAAATATTACTGTACTTTGGAGATTTTAAGACTTTTTTTCCTTCTTCATTTAGCAGGAAAAACTGACATCAGAAATTAAAACTTATTTCATTTGCTTGTGACCTCCTCTTTGGAGAGTGCATTGAGGTAGGTAGGTATCAAACAGGGAAGGTTTTTGGGATCTGAAAAACTGCAGCTGGACGTAAATTTTCATGGTAAAATTATTATTAGCAATGAACAGGTGAGCATTGAGGATGTGCAGATCTGAGGTTTGGCTTCTCAGTGCTCCCATTCACTAAATGGTGCCACATCAGCCGAGCAGTATCAGGGACAGGACATCCTCCATAACCTGCCCAGCTGGTGTTCAGTGTTTCTTTTCTTTCTTTCTTTTAGGTCATTGAGTGCATTACCCAAGGCCGAGTTTTGGAAAGGCCCCGAGTCTGCCCCAAGGAGGTTTACGACATCATGTTGGGCTGCTGGCAGAGGGAACCTCAGCAACGGCTCAACATCAAGGAGATCTACAAGATCCTCCATGCTCTGGGCAAGGCCACACCAATCTACCTGGACATCCTTGGCTAGCAGTGGCCACTTGTTGGAAGTCCCTGCTCCTTCCTCCCATCCTTCCTTCCTTCCCTCTCCCCCTCCCGAACCCTTTTCCCCTCAGCTCCCAAGCAAACATCTTCATATAAACTCAAGTGCCTGCTACACATACAACACTGAAAACAAAAAAAAAGCAAAACAAAAAGCAAACAAACAAAAATTCCACAGAACAGCAACCTGTAAGGCAGTTTGGCTTATATATATTTATAGCTATCTCTCTCTATATAACTTCCACACCAATACAGAAAGAAGCTGCTGTTACAGAAAATTGTGAGACTATATAAAAAAAAAAAAAGAGAGAAACAAAAAAGGGAGAAAAAGTACTTAAAACTATATATACAATTAAAAAGGAAAAAAAAAAAAAAAGAAAGAAAGGAGAAGGTATCTTTCCCCCGAGCAATCAAGCAGTGAAATGTAACCCTGCTGTGAGTATGGTTCGGGCAGCTGGGCAGGGCTCTAGACTGGCTATGGCAGCGATGCCATCCTGGGTAGGAGCCCCAGGAAGAAAGCCTTGCCCTGGTTGTATGATATGCACTGAATATGTGAAATCAGTCCTCCCTTTTCGTCCTTGCCTCCCTCCCTCCTTGCCAGCCCGCAGGTGATGGGCACAAAGCCAGGGCAGTGCCCCTGGATGAACTCTCTTTTACCAACCCCTTCCCTCTCTTCCTCTTAATCCCTCCTCGTCCCTTTCTGCCTTCCTGCCTTTTTCCTCCCTCCAACATTTCAGGACAATTTTTCTAATTTGCTGATTCTTAAATGTATAGACTCAAGGCTTTCGAACACACAGTCAAAGGATTGTGGCACCTACGGGTAAAACACACCCCGGGAAGCAGCCGCCCTCAGCTCCTGCCCCAGCCCTCCTCTGCCCCGTGCCAGCTGCTGCCAGTGCTGGGAGAGCAGTGGGACCAAAGTGGCTGCACCCGGGAGTCGAGGGGGGGTCCTGGGGACCCGCTCCCCAATCATCCCCACCCCACTCCAGTGTGTGAGACGGGAGTGCTGCTCACCCAGGGCGTCCAGTGCAGGCGTCACTTTGGGAGGAACAGCCCCACTCCTCCCTGCCCTTATGGCTGTCAGTGGCCATGGGGCTGTTCCCCTGCCCTCAGCTGTCTGCACCAGGGCCAAACTGGACCCCGGTGTAAACTTTTAGTGAGCAGGGTTGGATCCTTGCTCTCCGCATGGGGGAAAGGCTGCAGGGTGCAGACAGCTGGGAACATGCCTGCAACCCTGCTGGGCATTCTGTGGGGTCAGCATATTCCAGTGCTCTTCCCCCCCATCCTCTCCCCTTCCCCATTCCTGCCCCATGCCTCAGTCCAAGCCTCAGGCACAAGCCAGCGGGGGGCAGGGAGGGGGACCAGGCTTGTGAGATGGCTGGGAACCTACCAACACCTGCCTGCAGCTCCCTTGCCATTCTCCTCACGTCGCCATCCCCTGAAAGGATTGATGCATCTGCCTTTGAGCTGTTGTGAAATGCAGAGGCTGAAGAATAGCTCCACAGGCAGCCCCGGGAGGAGGGGGGAAGGAGGGGAAGGTGCCTTCAGGAGCAGACGGCTCAGCGGATGGCCGCAGCGCCCAGCCTTGCATCTCAATGAGGAGAAAGGCCTGACAGGCAGCAACAGGGGGTGCTGGGGACAGGGAGGGAGAGACAGCAGCATCCTCACTAGGGCCGACCTCCCCGGAGCGGAAAATAATCCCGACCTGGGGAAACTCTCAGTCAGATGCTGAAACCTGCCTGTCCGGACTGGGCTGAGAATACAAAACCTTTCTGGGCCTTTTTTTATGTGGATAATGGAGGATGAGGGAGAACCTCAGCTTGGCAGCTGCTCTCAGGAGGCAGGGAACGGGCGGCACAGGCATTGTCAAGGCAATTTTGAGAAGGCAACAACTGCCAGCACAAAAATAGCCTGCTCGGATGTGGCACTTGTGGAAGGCAATGCAGATGGGGGAAGAGAGGACAGAGAAGGGATCTTGGCTCCTTCCCCACGGCCAGAGTAATATTCATGTCCAGGATGCAAGGAGAGCTAGGTGACGAGTTATGGCTTGCACTGAAAGGGAAGATCTTGCATCCTCTCCTCATCCCCCATGTGTCATGACAATCAGTATCTCTCACTCATGGCAGTGACATCACCTGTCTGATGGTTTCAGATAGGGACAGAGGACACTGCTAAAGGAGGATTGTGGTGGCAACAGCAGCTGTGGGTTGATTCTGTGCTTGTGTAATGAGCAGTGCAAGCCTGGGGTGGGAGATGATGGGTGGCAGTAGCCACGTGGGAGTAAGGACATAACGTTCCTCTGCCTGTTAGAGAGATCTGGGCTAGTAGGACAGACTTGTGCCAGTTGAATAGGCACCAGGTGCTCACAACATTACCAACAATGGCATGGTCATGGACAAGGGTGTGGGCCAGCACCAGGAGTCCACACACAGGAACACTGTACCATGCTGCCTCTCCATAGCAGGATCTTGCTCTTCTGGGAGAGGATATCCTGCCTACTCAGGTCCAACTTTGAAAGGGGAAAAGTCTGGTTAAAAGGTTGCTGGCCCCAGCCTGGCTCCCTTTTTCTGCAGGCTACTTTGGCAGAAAGGATTGGAGATTCAGCACAGGGAGAGAACAAGCAATGGCTGTTAATCATCCAGCATCTCCAGAAGAAAACCCTTTCCTGGGGCAGCCTGTCTCTTACCCCAAGTGGCTTCTTGCTCTTGTGGCTCCAAGGCACTGTGCCAAGTTGTGCAAGGTGATGATTTTGTCCACCCCTCTCTCTCACTCTCATGCTCTCATTTCTTTTTTGGCCAATGTCATGGGCTTTTACACTACGAAGTCACCTACAGACCGGTTCCCAGCTGATGAGATTCCCTCACAGCTGCATAGCAGCTACATCCTCCCTTCCTCACTTCTTTCCTCCTTCCCCTCCTCCCCAGCACCACCACCCCGTCCCTTTCACCACCTCTTTGTACTGTCACAACAACGAGGTGAGCTCAGGAGCCGAGTGTGGCACCGGGCCTAGACACTTCATGTTTAGGATTAGGTGGCCTTTGAGGAGAGTTTATGTGTCCCCAGAAGATGGTAAGTGGCTGAGACCAAGGCTCAGGCTCTGGCTGCTTTGCTCTTAGCCCCAGCACGTGCAGTGACTGCCTTGGAGAAAGGTCCTTTTGTCAGAGTTAATTGCAAACTGTTGCTCAGAAGAGCTGGATAAGCTGCAGTTCTGTGCTGTGACATCTGCTCTGCTGCTGCTCTGGCCCCCTTGGCCTGTCATTGTTGGATGGAGGTTTGTTGGGAGCAAGGAGAAGATTGCTTTGTGCTCAAACACATGATAGAAACTGCTGCATCCCTTTTTGGCATGACAGTTTTGGAGGGGAAGAGGGAAAGCAGCTGTGCTGCATTCCTGGTGAACACCCTGAGACCTCATTTCTAGGAGCACCTTTCCTGGAGCAGAAGAGAGCTTCCCATCAGCATGGACTGGTGGTCTTCCCTGTAGGAAGAGGGGCTCTGCGATGGGGCTATGTGTAAGGAGAAGAAAAGCAGATTTTGGGGGAAACTCTCACAGAGTATCAACATCTGAGTGTTTGGAGTCAAAGAGAAATGAGTTCATGCTGCTTTATTTCTCAGAGAGATACTTCCCTATGCCCTGCCTCTACTCAGAGCAGAGAGCTATCCCTGCTGCCTGGGAACATGTCTCACCCAGCTCAGGCCAAATTCCCAGCACATCCAGGCAGACCTTCCCACCCCCTAGCCTCTTCCATCTGCAGTTTTCTCAAGGTACTTGTGAAAGAGAGGTGGAAGGAACACCAGTCTGATCACAGCTGAGAAGGGACCATAGGGTCTTTCCTGTCCCAGCTGCATGCTGCTCCCTAAAAATTAAAATTGTTTGCACCAACTCAGTCACCCGAGGGTGTCACTGAAGTGATGCTTTCTTGGAAGTGAAGGTGCTATTTTGGTGCATGGTACAGGTGGAAATTTTGTGCCAGGGCTGCAAACTGCAGGAAGTGAATGTGGCTCCAGCTTCAGGGTCTCATCAGTGACCTGGTTTGTTTTCTCCTGACATTATTTTTCCTTCCACCCCAGTCTGTCAGGCTGCAAGAGAGAAGCTGAAATGTAGCAAAGGGAAGAGATGCAGAGATCTGCCAGACTGAACGTCCATCCTGTCTCCTGCCAAACTTGCCCATCTGGCCTTTTTAGCTGTCCCTCAGTGCATGGATTTTGGGGGGTGAAAAAGTCTGAACTGCCTATCCTTGGGTCTGCAGGCTGTTGAATTGCAGACAGGTGACTCTGGGAACTGTGCTGCGCAGACAAAAGTGAAAACTGGAATGCCTTTAAAGAGGCTGCTTGCTTGAGAGACATCGTTTGCTTTGAGCTGCTTGCTTGTCCCCAGGAGTGGGTGGAACAAGGTGAGAAAATATGTGGAGGAATAGAAGAGCCAAAAAAAGGGAAAAGCCAGTTTTAGAAGGCAATTGAGTATCTTGGGTTGGGAAATCAAGACAGATTTGGAGAGTGTGGTGTAGAATTTTAAGTAGCACAATGGATACAAGCAAAAACAAAAGAAAATAGTAACGTACTGCAGCTCCAGGAAAAGTTAGCTATGAAGCTGGGCAAATACTTGTTTAAAAAGGAGGCAGAAACCAATAAAATCAAGGGACCATTTATGCAGGTGGGAAACAAAATCACTAGGCTTTGTGCTTTTCTGTGATTTTTTTTCTCCTGTAAGAAAATGCAACTAAAAGAAGGTCTCAAAAGTTATGCTGTTTCAGGGGCACATATAGAAGTATAATACTATATGAGCTGTTTCCTTTCATGTGAAAGGCTCTTATTTTCCAGAACTCAAATGTGTGGGTTTCCTTAGTTCAGAATATGGGTTGAAGAATGCAGACACGGTCACCACAAGCCCCCAAACCCAGAGGTAGTTTGGAACACTTGATCAGCATTCATTCATGTGCCAGTCTGTGTGAAGACAGTATTTTGTTCAGCATGTCATCTTAAGAAGTTTTTAAAAAATCTTTCTAATTTCCTCCCTCTCCAGGGAGTATCTACATCCTTTCCTGATCTGGCCAGGAATCAGCTGAAGCACTACAGCTGTGGCTTGTACCCAATGTTTTCATAACAGCTCTAGGTGTGTTCTCTGGTTGTAAGGCAATGATGATAATAAGCAAGGGGAATGAAGGAGATCCTGGCTGTGATACTACGCTGTGGTGGCTCCTCTGATAGCTGGAAGACTCTGGACATCAACAAGACTTCTCTGCTATGACACTCACAGGCACGGGTGTGTCTTGGTGCAACCCAAAAGTTTTGTTCTCCATTTAAGTTCAGTGGATTTCTGATGGATGGTGGGCTCATGAAGACTTGGCATAACAGTGGTGTTTCCAAATGAGTACCAAAAATAGAAGAAGAGAAAATTTCCCTCTCAGCACTGCTTTTCAGGAGCAGATAGATTTGCTTAACTCCAAGGTAGCTTCTCCGCTCCCACACCAAGGCGTCTCTTACATCAGTATCCATTTAATGTTTACATAGCTGCTAAATCCTAAAAATTCTTTTCCCTTTGCTGCTGTCCTTGAAAGTAGAGATATTGAGTTTTAAGTCTGGAGAAAGTAGGTGTTTTCAAAACATCTGTTCTGGCTGGCAGTGTCATAAATGACACAGGCAGAGACGTCAGTCGCTGCTCTGGGAGGAATGGAGGAGCATTCCATCTCTCCTGTGCCTCTTTTTCCTTTCCAATGCAACACTGAGCCATGAAACTGCTCCCTTAGAGAAGTGATTGGAGTCCTATTGCTTGCAATTTTGAAAAACTGAACAGAGGGAAGAAGTAAGAGACTGAAGAGAAGGAAGGACAAAATATTCCAGCTTTTCCCAACAGTTAAGTAAGCTGGTAGGTTTCATGTTGCTGGCTTGGGTTTCTCACAGACCCAATCTGACAACTCTTTTCAAACTAAAGGAATGACCATTGGCTCTTCCTCCTCCCTTCTGCTAGTCCCACAATTTTAGCATCTCTGCGAGGGGAAAAGAGGCATCACAAATCTAACCATTGCTTCCCCACACTGTCAGGAGTCCTCCACAGGAACTGCCCTCCCTCCCAGCACAAGTGACTGATCCCACTGCTGGAAACTGGAACAGTTGTTCTGAGGGGGAGTTTAACTGCTGAACTACTGGCTGCTTAGGACAAGGTCCCAGCAGGGAAGGGCTGAAATACCTCTAAAGAAAATTACAGCGCTGGGAGGTCCAAATGTCTTCTTGCATTTTTTCTCTTGCTCTCTGCTGGCTTCCAGCCTCTCCAGTCTTTGCTGCTTGATTCTGAGGTAACTGAGTTTCTGCATTCCCTCCCTTTACTGAGCTCAGAGGACTGGTCAAGCAGTTTGATTTCAATGTGGTAGGTGAGATCAGATTTCTCCCTCCATGCCCTCTTCTTTTTCTCCCTGTGCAGCTCCTGTCCTTGCAGTTCTCAAGACTTGACTCGCAGAGTTTTTAAATGAAGTGAAAGTCTTAATGTGAGGTGAATCCCAAGACCACAAACAGTTTGGACTTCAAACAGTGAGAAAATTGGCGCCGGATGATTCCGCACACAAAGCAGAAAACTTTCATTTCCTGCAGGCAGGATGGAATTGACTGTTATATTAAGACTTCAGAAGGAGCACTGCCCCGGAGTAATTTCACTGCTGTCAGGCAGTGTTGACATCTAGATTAACCTCTGTGCAGTGAATTTTACAGCAATGCTCATTGTAATGCATGTGGGGTATCTCCTGTAAATCCCAGCTGAAGCCCACAGTGTCCCACCCTTCTGCACAGGAGGAAGGCTTGGGGAGCAGCCGCTATCATTTTTGACCCCAGCAAAGCGTGACTCCAACCTCATCCGGGCCAGTCCTGCTGAAACTGATTTTCTGCTGTGCTAAAGTGACAATAGCTCCAGCCTGTATTTTTTTCTTCTAATCCCCCAAAGAGGTTTACATCACAAGGCTGAAATTTTTGCCAGTGACAAACAGCTCCCTTCGTGTATCCAGCTAGCAGTACAGTCCTAATTAAAAGGCACTAGTTACCTAGTGGCAATTAGCTGCTTGCACTGATTAACTGCAAGACATACAATCCCCCAACACAAAGCTCTAATCAGATGTGATCTAAATGGCAGACAAACTCCCAGCTGATGTGAGATGGTGGCATCCAGTCCTACTCACCAGCATACAGGCACACAATGAAAGCTGCCTACCAAACCAAAACTGCATGAATTAAAGAAATTCACACACTTAAGTCAATACAAGTCAGAGGACATTGCAAAAGAAGCCCCTTGGCTCCAGAAATGAATGCTCCTGCTGATAAGTTGAAAGCATAGGCCTGACCTCAAGTCCTTCTGTCTTTTGCTGTAGGAGGAGATTGAGCAGTGGGATTTCCCAGGCAGGACCACAACAGCTTTTTTGCTTTTGTGCTGGCAGAGACAATCCTGTCTGTGGTTCTTAAGATGCATCTCTGGTATTCAATTTGTGCAAAAAAAAAAACCCACTAGCATATAAAAAATATGGAAAAGGAAGGGAAGGTTTCTTTGTGTGTTTTTGTCGCATCTGCTTATTCATACACTTGTTTTCCTACTCAGACATTGCTCTGCAGTTGTCTGCAGGAGGTTCTGGGCAAGAGAATAGCTATCAGGTGCTGAAGAGACCAACCACTAGCCCTAAGGGCAAAATCCCAATAGTACTTCTAGAAATCTCTTTCAGAGCCCATCTCTCCTCTCACCCACAGCTTTTCACAGTAGGCTTACCATTATATTTGGCAAAGGTTTTGGACAGCCTGTGAAGAGGTGACATATCTTCAGTTTCCCCTCATCTTCAGGAGGAATTGTGACATTTCTGTAGTTCGACCCATCAGGAAGATTCCTTCAAACTAACATTTATTACCCCCAATCAGAATACAGCTGAAAAGGCTACCCAAGGTTATAGAAAAGGTCAAGCTCTTGCTATGGACTGGAATTTGCTTTGGAAGGAATTTGATGGACCAATTTAACCACCACAGCACATCAAAACCTGGTGGCTTCATTTAAAAAGTAATCAGTATTGTATTTCGCTTTAGACATCCGTGCATTAGTGTTCTGCAAATATGATTTCCTCTTTGTTTGCATTATTGATGCCATAAAATGTCAGACACATTAAAGAAAAAAAAAGAGGCCAACCTTTGGGGTTTGGAATGATTCTAGCTGAATTGCAGTTGAGTTGCTTTCCTTTTTATTTCCCATGGCAGCGATGCACTGTTACTCATTCTGCTATTGTTTTACAAAGAGTTCTCTGTAAGTGTATTTATTCAGCCAACCATATTTCAGGAAACACATAACCTTGATACTTTTTGCTGTATGTGGCAGCGTGTGTGAATGTGTTTTGGGGAGAGGAGGGGAGGTGGAGCTTTTTACAGGAGCCCTCCCATGTCTGGTAGTGTGTTGGCTTTGTGCAATGCTGCTTGAATCCCTCCTGCTCAGGTGCTTGGTTTGATTTAACCTCAAGGACTGACTTTTGTAATAAGGATTTGAAGTCTTCTGGTTTAGCACTGCCCAGAATCTGTCATCTGCTCTCACCATTCAGCAGCCATCTGCTATCCACAGAGGTTCCTAGATGTCTATGCAACAGAGATTACACAGTAATTGAGTCTCAGGCATGCGATAAGAGGAGTTTTAGCTCATCCTGATCCTGGACCAACAGCAAGTTTGCTGATTTAGCTTGGTTCCCACCCAAGGTTCACTGACTACAGTTCCCAAGACAAATACTCGTAGCTGCTCAGTGCTGTTTCTCACAGACCATTACAAGTACAGGCCTTGGCAGCTGGAGCTCTCTGCCTCACCTTTATAATGAATGCAGATCCATCTTTCAGTGTTCCTGGGAATGTTTTTGAAGGATATTCTCCCTCCTAAAATCTAAGAAATTTTAGAATATTCTGAAATTCAAGTATTCTGTCTTGTTGAAAGTAAAAGTGAAGACATAAGGTGGAAATATCTCCCCTATGTAGAGATTTTTATCAGTGGTAAAATTTCAGCTTTTCCTCCCAGTGACAGCAAGACTTGGGTGCAGGAGGAGAATTACACAGTGGAGCAGTCTAGGGAAGGGACTCAGCTAGGACCTAGACAGCAAAGTAATCTGTTCACCTACTGAGCCATCACCAGCTTGATACAGGAAGAGATCCTCAGCTTTTCTTGAGCTTCAGATTCTTGCCCATCTCTCTTGTTCCTGCTCCAGTTCTGAGGAATGACCTTCAGATGACCTTCAGATCTCCTTATCTTCACAGATCCTTCCCAGGGCTATCCAAACAGCCCAAAGAAGTGATGGCAGGCACCGAATGGGTGTGTAATTCAGTGTCGTTCTCTCCCTTTTTCATCGGGGCAGAGATAGTGAAAGTGACAGAACAGAAAAATTATTTTCCCCAACAGCAGTGATCCAGTTTCTTCTTAAACTCCAATATTTAAGATGCCATACAGCAGTACCTATAAATATGCCTTGAAATGTTGAATGAGCACACGAGTATATTTGATTTTGTTTTTATGCCTGTAATTTCTCTCACCAAGAATTCAGCCGTTACTCAGCTCCCAGCAGGTTGTTCTGATTGCTGGAGAGATGGTTGGGATTGATTCCGGCTGTGACCTGTTCCAGTCCAGCCTCATTCTTATGTAGCTAGATTGAAACAATAGAAATCAGCAAGAGACTGAATTGTTGTTCCTGTGTAACTGAGCCTTCTTGTGCAACTCCAGGCTAAATGTAGAAGGCGTTGATGACCCACGACTTTGAAGTCAGTAAAGGCTGTAGATACTGAGAGGCACTGAACAGATTTTAGGAACAGAACGGCAGGAGAGAGAGAAATGCTACAAGAGCGAAAAAAACCCCAAACCAACAAACATTACATCAGAAAAGACAGTGGTTGGTTTATATTATAAGAAACTCAACTGCTGTACATGAGAAAAGACACAGAATATTCACCCTGGTAACCAAGAACATTGGCCACCAGGACAGGAGCAGCTCTATGCCCTTCAAACTTCCTTTCACTTTTAATTTCCTTTTTCTCCTTCTCCTACTAATACAGACCAAATCCTGGCTTATGGCCTTCCTGGAAACTAAAATTAAGAAGCAGATTTGGGAGAGGATGAGAGAGACCAGATCCTGCTGGATGATACAAAAGCTTTATAGCTCAACACCTTCCAGTAGCAAGTGCCTGGTGTGCCCTTTCTTTTAATT
>VXAX01002563.1:491502-533577 GCA_013399835.1 Leptocoma aspasia
TAATTACAACCCCTAATTGCTGCGAGTAGTGTACACAAAGAGCCTAAAACAGTTCGGTCCCCAGTCTCTTGGTAAGCTGGAGGTTTCAGCAGACGGACAGACGTCGAGAGCCGCGTCCCTGCGGATCAGCACCGCGGACAGCGGCACCGCCCGGCCCGGCGCTCCGGCCGCCGCTGGAGGAGAACCCTGCCTTCGATGAAGGAACCCCACTTTTGAAGGAATTGTGCCCACACTGCCCAGGGAATTGCTGTCTCACCCTTCGTTCGTTTCTCCCATGTTTTTTTCTAGTGTGAAATCATTATCTGGTATCTTGTTTTCAAGTGATGGAGGAGGGATGGTTTAAAACACAAACCAATCTTTCTGATGCTAGAGAGTTTTTCCTTCAGAGTTAAACTCTGCCCCACTTTTTCCTGCACTGGTGTTCCACCTATGAAGGCTCCATCTCTAATTTGGATTGTGAAGGGTTCTTATCTTCTCATCCATTGAGACAGTTTGACAAATGGAGAGATATTACACTGTAGCCCTTTAGAAACAGAATACTTATTTTATTGGAAGCATTGTGTGATTCAGATTTCAGCCATCAATTATATTTACTGTTGGTAAAGGGTAAACAGACAAATCTCTTGGAAAATTGCAAGTAAGGGAGATATAAATGACTCTTTGGCCACTGAAAGTTATGTTCACCCCCCCTCCCAAAAAAAAAAAAAAAGAAGCCACATTACTGTGCAGTGGAGGATTGTCAGAATCACAGAATCATAGAATGGTTTGGTTTGGAAGAAATCACCTAGTTTCAACACCCCTACCATGGTCAGGGACATTTTCCAGCAGACGATGTTGCACAAAGCCCAGTCCATCCTGTCCTTGAAGAGTCAGAAAAAGATGAAGAGCCACGCAGGCACCAACAGGCAAGGCCCCAAATGGAGAAGCAGTCTTATCTCAGAACAAAAGACAATTGTCTCAGGGTTCATCTTGCTCATCTTGCGTATTTGGGATTTCATCCCATAGGTATTCCTGGATAATGCTAAGGAAGCTATACCCTCAAATTAGGGTTGAATATCTCCTGGGCCTATTCATCCTGGTGAGAAGCTGTTGGGCAGGACCATGCAGGATCATTACATGGCTGAAAAATTTAGTGTGAAGAAGAAGAGGCATAAAAGTAGGCCAGAAATTTGGGCTATTCTCCCCACTCAACATATGCTGCTTTCTAGAAGCAGTTTCCTCTATGTCCCACCTGTGTGGGACAACCTCCCCAGCTGTGACTGGAAGTTACTACAATGGGACATGTGGATGGACACTCAGAAACAGAGAGGACTGGGAAGTGCCTGAGACACAAGGCTCCAAAACTTGTAAGTAGCAATACTGAAAATGAGGGATTAAGGCCAGACTTCTGATGCTTAGGGCTGTCTGGAAGTCAGAAAGGATAAGCTTGCAGGGGATGGCAAAGATAATTTAATAAGGGGCTTAGAGAACAAATGATGCTAAGAGGAGGGATCAAAGAAGCCTACTGGGACACAGGGAGAGGAAGGAAATGGACAAGGACTTGATTCCCAGTGAAGGGTCAGTGATCAAGAGGGTGGTGAAAGTCAGACAGGAACTGTGGTGAAGCAGAAGAGAGCCCTGGTTGGGGAAGAGCTATAGATGTGAGGAAAGAGTCCCTGCAGAATGATGTGTGCTCCTCCTAAAGGGTCCTGAAGGTTTCTCCAAACCTTCAGTTCTGCTGGGCTTCCTCCAGGCCCTACTTCAAACCCGACAAATACCATAACTTTAACTGCTTTCATTTTGCTCTCTGACAGCTCTGGTTTCAGTACTAACAGTCTAAATTGTTTTAGTTCCCCTCAATCCACCCCCACAACCAGCTAATTCCTTGTGTGAAGAATTGGCTTTTTTTTAAAGTTTTCTATTATTTTTTCCCAGAAGTGTCCATTAAATTTTCAGCTAAACTGGAAGGCAATTTTTTGCATGAGAGCTTTACATAGATAGGCTTAAAGCAGAACAAAAATAAATAAATAAAGATACTAAATTACCTCCCCCTCCCCCACCATGTCTTAATGAAGTGCTGTTTTACATAAGTTATTTCAAGAGAAATTAAGTATTTTTGGGCAGGCAAGTGATCAACATTTATTTAGGTTTCCAAGAGCATTGCAACTCTCTCTCTGGGTCAGGCAAGGAGGCAAGTTTTCCCCAGGTAAAGATTGAGGATACACAACCTTCTTGGGTGAAGGCTGTCTTGGGGTCTTCAGGCTGTGTTTGGGAATGTTTTCAGGGGCTGCACTGTGCACTTGCCTCTGGTAGTTTCTCCAAGGCTTGTGTGTTGAAGCAGTGCTTCTATCAGTGGTTTGTGTGGCAGTGTGATGGCCTAGGCAGAAAAATCACTCTGATTTCTTGTGCCGGCCTCAAAAAACCCCCATGCACCTTCCAGAAATCTGCAAGGGTAGACTTAATTTCCAGGCAACTACTCCTCCTCCCAGCTGAACTGCCCTTCAGCAGTGCAGGCAGGCTTGGCCCCCAGAAGGTGCTGCTCCACAGCTCAGAGCTGGTACTGAGAGGAGGATGGGCCTACAGCTCAGAGGAAAGACATTTTGATGACATTTGTGTTGTTACTATTATTTAAAACAGCTTATTTTAATCTCTGCTAATGTCACGGAAAGACTGCACGAGTAGAAAACAAATCCTCTGGTGATCTGTGCTGAATTGATTTCTATTTTTTTGGCAGACTTTTTTTTTACACTGTGCACCAATCCACATTTGCTTAGTCTGGGGCTTCTTTTGCATCTTTTGAGTCCTATTTGCCATTTTGCAAGTGAATTGATGGTTCTCAACCTTCTCCAAACCACAGTCTCCCCCTCTCCAAACCAAAATTCACCATTTTCTCCTGCTGGGAACAAGCCAGGTTACCCCTTAAGGGAGAATTTGGTGAGAGCAAGGAAGCTGTGATCTCTGCCTGCCCACCCCACCTCCATTGGCTCCAACTCAGAGGATGAGAAACTCTGATCTGAGTTTTGGCCAAGGTAGGGTCCCTGCTTGTCCCCTACCTGCCACATCAGGTGTACCGAGCGCGCTGCTACCCTGGAAAGGGATGACTGATACAGTGTTACTCACACTTACATGAAGAGTTTTTAAATTAAGAATTTGCAGTGAGGTCCAGGGACCTGTTAAAGTGCTGAGGTATTTACCCTCCCCAGACCTTCCCTTCCTTCCTGCCCTGCTTCGCCCCTTCCTCTCTCCCCAGCCTTGAAATGAAACAGAAAATTATTTTTTTAAAACTGTGTCGATAATTTATGTTTAGTATAAAGGATGATTTAATGGCATCACCAAAGGTCATTTTTTTCATCTCCGTGTTACTACCCAGCCCCAGAGGCTGTGCATCCCCTCTTTCCCATAACTCCAGCGCCCTCCCTTTCATTCACCTCACACATCCCCTGTCACCACCCCACCCCAGCGTTCCACGCACCCGACACCTGCTTCAGGTTCAGCCAACGGCCAATGGAGAGCAGAGATTTCAAACCGAAACCTCCACTCCAGACCACCCCAAACTGGAACCATTTCCACCTTGAAAACAGTCAGTTGTTGCAAACGACAGGCAGACTCATTTCTTGAATTATGTAAGGTTTTTTTAAAAGCCTTTTATACCTATTTACGTGTGCGCGTGCGTGCACCGAGCGTGCACAGCGGTACCTGTGTGCACAGATGCACACGAATCTCTCTCTCAAGTATAAATATATTGTATGTTAGAGCTGTAAATACTCCTTGGTCATGTGTCTATGTCTTCTTCAAAGTATCATATCCTCAGTGTTACGTTAACAACTCCATTTATTGATTGATGAAACTATGTGTAGACCTGTACCCTCCTGACATAGTTTATGTAGCTCTCTCTTCTCAAATAAAGTACAAAACTACCACCAGCAGGTCCTCCTCTCCTCTTTGTTCCGTGTTGAACATTCAGCTTTAATTCACAGAAACCTGACACTTAAAATGGATGCAGTTTTCAGCTATCCCAACAGTACAGAAACCTTCACATGATGTTTTAGGAATCTTGCTGGTCAGGCCAGTAAGAGTTGTTAACAAAAGGTAATAATCTGTAGGTAAAATGCTGTCCCAGCTGCAGTAAATTATGATCTCTGTACTGATCCTATTCATCCTTCCCACCTACTTCCAGGTGCAGCCTACACCAATCACAACTCCCTTCATCCTGGTAGAGACAACAGGAGTCCATCCTCCTCCTCCCGTTTTGGTGGGTCTCTGCACCATTACATCAACCAGCCCTCCCAGAGTGCAGAAATTTCCCCTTGGCTTAAAAGGATCCAGACTCTTCCCTGTCATGTTGTTGGCTTGTTGCTGCTTGGATTGCTCAGCACCCAAACTGAACTCCAGTCTTGGGGCTGGGAACAAATCTCAGGATTATGGCAAAATCCACTGCTGTCACTTGTTTCCCCTTGATTCCAGGCTTCATGCTGAAATCACAGGAGCCAGAGGATATTTACCATTGCAAGCTGAAAAAAAACCCTCTTTGCACAGATACACTTACTGTAAAAAACTATAAAGATGATTTGTGAAGTAACACTTAATTTACTGCAACTGACACCAGACTCCAGCTGCCAGAAATTTGACTGACAATTTCTATTTATTTATATCCTGCTATACAATATCTGCCTTAATGCTGTAAATTTTTCTGATTGGAATTTCACAGTGTCTGCCTGGATATTTATTGATCATAAAATAATCTGCACAACCCGTTAAAGTCAAGGCAGGGAGAATGGATGCCAGAGAAATCACTCGACAGGATCTGGATACCAGTGCCCAGGTAACAGGAAAGGCTCAGATGCTATTTTTACAGCGTTCTGTATCACTGAGAGCCAGTCATTTGAACTGCTTTTCTGCTGTTTCCCGAAAGCCCCTTCTGAACTGCTTCCAAGAACCTGGTATTGAGTTCCTACCAGCAATTCCATATGGACTCTGCAACATGCCTCATTTGCAGCTCCTCACCGTTGAGAAATCCCACCTTTACAGTGAAATCTGGTGTTTTCACAACTGTTCTTTCAGACAGCCCATGAGGGAAATGTTTGGCTCTTCCTGCAGCAGTAAGACCACTTTTTTTTTTTCAACTATTATTTTTGGCAGGCAAAGACAGAAGCATTCAATTTCTGCCCACAAGGGAAAAAACGTGAAACTTGGTCCCAGCTGGGAGTTCCTGTATTGCCTGGTGAGGAGAGTCTTTTACTTCACTCACAGCTTCAACCATGCAGCTTTCCAGTATTTCCAACGGATTTTGCCTTCTGAGTTTCGGCTTTTTTTTTTTTTTTTTTTTTTGGGTTTTTTTTTTCCCTAAGGGACACCTTTTCTCCCCTGTGGAAGTTAGAGGTGTGTGCTCTCCACATGTGAGTGAACACAAAGATATACTTTAGCCAAATCCACCCTTTCTCCCAAAAGTCAACACATCCCACCCCCAGTCCAGCACACACTCACTTTCTCACCAGTAGCCTCCCAGTGTGACACCCCTCCCTACCCTGTACACACACACATCCCTACTCCAACCCACCATTCTGCCTTCTCCTGCTCTTGTTCAACAGGAATTTGCTCCCTTCCCTGGAAATGCTGTGCTAGTTATTCATTCCTGCTGTTTTCTGGGGGTCTCAAACCAGGCCTCATCTCACTGCTCATCAAACACAGCTTCCTTTCCTTTCTCAGCATCAGAATAACCAACCAGCAGCTGAAATGCAATTAAAAAAAAAAAATCCAGTTTGACCAACTTCCCTAGGAGTCACCCTGTTCTGCCTGCTCCCAGAACCTGTTGCAGTTTGCCTTTGCCTGTCCAGGATGAGGTGGTTTCAGGAGCATGCAGCAGCTAGTGGAGCATCTAATGGGCTGGAAATAAAACTCCACCAAAATAAACAGCAGCCAAGGAGCCTGTCAGGCCACAGGCACTTGCTCCAGACTGGACAGCATCCCCTGGGGAAGTGGACAATGGAAGGACTCGATCAGGCCTCCCTGTGACCTTTTCAAGCTCCATAAAACCCTTCACAGATTAACCTTCAGAAAGCAGGGAAGGCAAGCAGACCGCTGCATGCCCTCTGGGCAGGGGGAAGGGAGAGGTCCTGGCCTTCCCCCAGGTTGCAGAGAGAGTCAGATGAAAGGTTAACAACAAGATGTAATCACAAGGTAAAAGCACAGGGCAGGAATGGGACAAATAATTTCCTGTTGAATTGTGGCTTCTGTTATTCCCAGAGAAAAGCAGCAGGTATTCAGGAGCTTCTCATTAGCCAGCATGATTTCCATTAGGCTTTCTATTAACATTTTGTGGCCATAATAAACACCTACATAACTAAAACACAAAAAAAGGAGCCCATTCCAGGCTAATAGGAGTTGCCACAACAAGCTGGAAATGGTGCAGGTGGATCAGTTCCTGTCTGGAACATTCTGCTTGCAAAGGAATTGCTCTTTACACCCAGCTCGGACAATTCCCTTGCAAAGAGTTAAGTTTTAGTGCTTCTGTCCTCCTGCTTTAGTCTAGGAGGACATCTGCCTCTGCTTTGCAGCTGGAAAAAAAAAAATTGAGAGAACGGGGTAGAAATTGTCCCTGGAGAGATTCAGGACACTCCAGTATTCCCTAGTCCTTTGGCATAGCTCTGAGGAGCCTTTCCTGCTAAAAACTGACAGGGAAAGAAATCCTTTAGGAACACATGCATGATCCCAGACAGTAGATAAACCCCAGGAGCTGCTTCAAAATCCCCATGGAAAGAAGATGGAACCTACTACAACCTGGGCTTGTTTGTAACCATGAAGCACACCAGCACTTCATGTTCCCTGAGAACTGATGAATTAGGGAAAATAGACACAGAGGTAAAACACGATCTTCCCAATGCCAAGCTACAGGCTCTCCATGCCTTATCCATCCTGCTAAGGGCATGAACACCATTTCTGAGTATGCTACCCACAGTGAGAGCTCACAGGTAGCTCTGGCTCCTCCCCAGCCCTTGCCAAAGGTACCACTGCCAAGCCTGTGCCCAGGAGATTGAGGACATGTCATTTTGACAGGGCTGCCTGTCCCCCCCTCCTCATTTCAGACTCTTGCTGCTAAGAATTTGTGTGCCCTTTATCTTAGCTCTGAAATACAGAGAGACACTTTGGAATTCAATTAGTCAAACAGTTGCCACAGCAACAAAAACATATAAACTTAAATGATTTATACTCACAGACACCACTTCAAATAGGAATAAATTTAATACAGCAGCTGGGAATGAAATGCATTGTACAATAAGAAAATTGTATTTTTTCTCTCCCTGATGATAGGCCTCAAGGTCTTAATGCAATATAGATGAAAAAAGATATTTAGGCAGAAGGAAGCAGAATACATTGTGCTGTATTTACAATGCCTGCTTGGAGAGTACAACACGTAATGAGCATGTACATCTAATCACAGAGCTGTGATGCTGTTTGCAGACAGCCACAGATCAAAGATTGCAGCTACCAAGTTGACTGCTTGGTTTCACTTTCTTTCTTTGTCTCTTCTTCATCTCATAAAACCTTTGTTGTTGGTCTCTTCCCAGGTGAAAAACAAATCTACCCTCATTCCAGCAGCTTCTCCATCCCCTACAGTGCTAGGTCCCACCTGGTAAAGTGAGATTGTGGTTTTTCTCTAGAAGAATAAAAATTACTTTAATTCAAACATAGTCCTGGGACTCAGAGCAGAAATTAATTCCAAGAAATATGCAGGAAATCTTTTCCTCTGCAAGAACTTTGCAAAAGCTTGCAAGAAAATCCAGAATAGTCATTCAAGTGAGGGTCACCTGCAGTATTTTTTCCTATAAAAGACTGAACATGAAGTGAATGCCACACTTCCTACAGTTCTCCTTTGACTCTGAGATTCTCTGGAGAGAACCTGTAGTTCTCTCCAGAGAATCTCAGAGTCAATATGGGATGTGAGATCACAGAGAAGATAATGCATGTGCAGAGCTCTGGCATTAGCACAGTTTCAGTGCATCCTCATTCCAGTGCATACAAATATGTCTTTTTCCAACCAGCAAAGGTTTCATAGGATGAAAATTATGTAAGAGCTTAGAGGAGCCTTATGGTCAGTTTCAGTAAACAGGAATTGTCCAGAGGTTGTGCAGAAAGTGCCTCGTTCCTTTCTAAAGGCACAGCAGCTGGTTGAACTGAGAACTGTGGAAAGTTGTGTGCTTGTAGCTCATCTGCCTCTTTGTTGAGGTGCCAAAGCCAGCTGCCTTGGCAGTGCCTGGGCCAGAAACAGCCAAGCAGTGCCTAGACTGCAAAAGAAAGTGGAGACCCAACCACTGGCTCTTCATTTTCCCCTAGGCAGAAGTTAGCCTGTCATGCAAGGAGGCATTTTGGAAGTTGTCACCCGCCTCCACAAAGCCTGACCAGCGTGGCCAACCACTCCCATCAGTGGGAGCTGAGGCTGCCAACACCCTTGGAGGGCTCAACACTACGAGCAGTTGTATGAGATCTCTCATCTGACCTGCTCCACTAGACAGCATTTATGGTGGGAGTAAGAGCTTTATTTCCTGTCCAGATCGTGCTCATAACACCTTCTCCTGCACTTGACAAGTACTCAAACAGGATGAGTCTCACGCACTTCGGGGCCCTTTGTGCAAAGGCAACCTCTCTGGCTCAGGCCGTGTTTTGAGTAAACACTGCAGATCCAAGTGCAAGAGGGAAAAGCCAGAAAAGCACCTTTGAGACAAACCCAATATTTTTGTCGGAGTACAAACAAACAAAACCGCAGAGGCCACAGCTCTAACAGGACTTACTGGCTCCTCAGTGTAAAAAATTACGGGGGTGAGTTTTCATGGGTTGTTTTAGGCAGGAGGTCAAGAGTGCTGCTCATTATTAGAGTTGGCAGGTGGGGTAGAGAGTTCAGGATGCTTTGGGTGCAAATTGAGATCAACACCTGCAATTCTCTTCGGCAGTTTGGGAAAGGAAAGCACACAGATGCACAACAACAACTAAACAAAGCTAATAATGAAATCATATTTATGTAGGCAGGAAGGAAGCTCAATTGCCAGGAGAGTACTAAAGTCTACAAGTGTAAATACATACCAAATAAGTCAGCTTGATGAGATGCCAAGTTTGTTCAGCAGAGTATGGCACTTCACTGCTGAAGTGTTCCTGCAGGAGGGAAACCAGGAAAATGTCAAAAAGGTCATTGGGTGACATGTGTGGCTCCACCAGAAAACTGTGCAAACAAGCACATGTCAGTAGATTCAGTGCTGTCTTGCAAAGCTCCTGTTGGTGCTCTCACATTGGAGCAGAAGCATTTCACTCCTCAGCTGATCTAGAGCTCACTGCTCTCTCCACGTGGCAAAGGAGAAACCACCACAATATATGGGTCAGATGTACTGAGTTTCCCCCTTGAAGGTTCTGGATTTCAAGTACAAGATAAGAGAATAAATACTGACATCCTGAGGGATGTGGTGGGGCAAGTGTGTGAGGATTTGTAGGACTTGTATGGCCGGTATTTGACAATGAAAGATCCAAGACAATAAAGGAAACGAGCAGCTTTACAACATCTCTGAGCCTCACTCTCAGAGCAGACTATTCACATATTCTGAGTCAAGAGGGGGGAAAAACTTACAAAACAAGAACAAATAGTGCAAAGTATCTCTGGAGATGTTTTTGGAGTGGAAATCAGAGACATCACAATATTTAGATCCTGGATCAATCTTCCACAGACGTTGCAAAAGGCAAAATCCTAAACAGCTGAAAGATGGAGCTGAGCCAAAAGTATTCAACCTGTGACAGCAAAAATCTTGACTTGGCTGGGAAGTCCCCTTCATCTCCCTTTCCCTGTGAAGGTAACATCTGTTCTTCTCTTTGCCTGCTCCATCACTTTTTGGTGTGATGGCACAGAGAACAGCAGGCTGGTGTGTCCATTCCCTCTCCATTCCTTCTGGGTTAGGGGATGCAGCAGTTTAGCACCAGCTCCCCAAGCCACAAACTACATTTATCATCATCTTTACACGCCTTTACACAGCTGGCTCTCCTGATGATAATGTGTTCTACAGTTTCCCTTGCTGGCGTGGCTTATGTTAATACTCCATTAACATTGCTAATCAGAGACAGACTTCTGGCAGCATCTCCAGGGGATGAGCAAATGTTGTCCTATGCCTTTCAGTTTAGGAGATCAGACTTTCAGATGAAATCCATTCCCAACATCTCTGATTTCAGCAATTAAATGGAGCTGCAGCATGTGGGAGCTGTTCAATGCTGGATGCATGTGGTTCCTACTGCTCCAAAATAAGACCTTTTATACTGCCTTTTATGCCAGTCCTCAGATATGTGACATTTGGAACTTTTATTCACTTGGGAAATCAAAGACTGCTGGAAAGATGAGATGGATTCAAATCGAAGATAAAAGGTACAGAGTTCCTGAAGGTCTAACAGTGCCTGCTCCCAGTTCAGCTTACCCCATCCAGAAATCTATACTTTAGTTTGATCTATTCCTTCTCGCATTTCAGGAACACATCCAAATCCACTTCAGCTTTACAAAAGGACTCGACTTTTATTTGGATTAAATAGAATCACTACATATGATCTCAAGAAAATGTCTGGAAGTTCTACTTGTGTTGGTAAAAGGAAAGCAACTACTCATTAATGCAATTTTCAAGTCACCTCAGATTTTAGGTGGGCTGGCATTCTCTACAGGATTCAGAAAGACTATAAAATTAACATTTGTCAAACAAAGCCTACACTGTGGAAATAAACTTATTTCCAATCCAAACATCATAAATGAGGCAGAATGAAACACAACTTTTGAAAGGAGATGTAAAGCCTTTATTGTCCCCAACTCCTTCAGCCACAAGAAACAGCTGAGCAGGAGGATGATGCAGTTGAGCCAGTGAAACAGTGAGTCTGCTCAGCAAATTTATGCTCTCATTCAAACAGATGCACAAATCCAGTCAAAATTAGGACAGGCTTCTTCTCTACTTTTCCCTTTCCTCTCCTCTGGTAGCTCCCTAATAACACCTCATGCCTTGTTGCCTGAAATGGGAGGCACTTCCACCACAGGAAGCAATGCCTGCTGCTGCTTCTCAGTGATAGAGACACGAGGAAGAGCAGCTCAGTTTTAACAAGCAGCTGCAGACCAGTTACATCTGACAATAAAGCCAGCACCTGCCTTTCCCCCCAAAAAACCCAATTCAATTTACAGGAATAAAAGGAGAACTCACAAACAAACAATGCACATCAGTACCTAAATGATGAAGTGGTATATGACTCACAGCCATTTGGAAAGGCTTCTCCAAAACCCTAGGGAGCTCACCAGAACCTATTTAGATACACAGCTCAGACATGCAGTAGATGCAGAGTTTATTTCAAACACCTCAGGAGTGTGGCTTCTATGCCCACTCACTTAAAGGTCTGAATTCCAAATTCAGTTAACGATGCACCACATTCACTGAAGGTGAGGAAAACTGTGGGCATTGGTGCAAGGTCCATGGCACATGGATGTGACCTTCAGTCACTGGTTGGAAGTGATTTCTAATGCATCAGCTCATTGCTATAATGATGTGCTTTGGAGCCATTAATTAACTCGCTGCTCTCTGAGGAAATTCTTGTTTCCTCCATCATTCATATCTGCTTGGAAGAGCTGCAGACCCGCAAAAGCTACGTGTGAAAGCCTGAGATGTGTGGGATGTAGCCAAGCAGACCGTGGGCAGGTGCTATGAAAACTTCCTCATACAGTGAGTGCCTCAGTGCAGCTTCCTCACATCCCACAGCACCAGACTGATGCTGCCACAGCAGCTCTGCCAGTCCCCAGAATCACTGCTACTGGGACATCCCAAATCTCTCTTCTGTGATCTTTGGCTCTCCAGCCTCCTATTCTACCTTAGTGGAAAATGCCAATTAATGGGAGATGAATAAAAATGTAGTGAAAATATTTGCTTGTTTCTCCTTGGCATAAATTGTCATCTCCCTCCTATTTATTCATTATTCAAATCTTTTCACAAGGCTGATTATGGATTTTTACCTCCTTGGACTAGAGCTTGTTTGCAGGTAGTTGAATACATATTTTCCATATTCAGTGCCAGAGCATGAATGAAGAGCCAGTCCACAGATACTGCAACCCTCCCCTGGCAGGGTGAGGCTTAGCTGCCTTGACTGAGGACTGAGACCCAAAAAGTAAAGATGATACATGCCTCCTGTGCTGTTCTACAATATTAACTATTCTGCAGTTCACTTCTGTTTTGTTTCAGCAGCTTCCCTCACTGAATCATCAGAGAGCAAAATTGCTTCAAAATAATAACCAGCTACATGGAGTGTTGTTTGGCAAGGGAAAGAGCAGAGTTTGACTCTAGATTTACATAAATCTCAACTCACACATTTCAATTGCCAAGTAAAGTGTTCAGACACCTTTTTCTTCAGAGCCAGCACCTTGGGAACCCACCTTCCCAGCCTGATCTCTGCTTCCTCTCTTTACAGAAGAAACACCCTCACTTATATAACACAGATATCACTTTTGAAAAGACTTTCAGCTCAGGAAGGCAATTTTTCCAGGTTAGGACAGTAATGAATGGATTTTAGGCCAACTCAGGTCCCAGACACCCCATTTAATATTGTGGGGCTGCTGCAGGTTAGTACTTCTGAAACCCATAATAGACTGGTCCTGTCAAAGCATATAACATCTCTGGCTCTGACTAACATCACTGCACACTCTGGAGCAGCTCTATCCAGTGGAGAGAATGTACATTTGTAAGATTTCCACTGCACTTGTCTCTCTCTTTTGCGCACACAAACGAATCTTAAAGTACAGATTAATATTTAAACAACCAGGGCTACAAATATCTTCCAACCTTCCTGGGCAACAAAGTTCTTGTATAGAAAAACAGAGTGGGGAAAATGCACAGAGGGGAAAAAAAACCTCTACTCAAGTGGGAATTTATTTTTCATTTCTGCTCCCTTTGATACAACCAGGATTAACTGCATTTCATCCATTTCTAAAGGACACTTTGGGTCTCCAGCTGTTTTTCCACTATCAATCCCTGGATAACAAAGCTTAGGAAGTTAAATGAGTTTGGGAATCTCATCTTTGCTTTTAATTAATTTGAAATGAATGCATGCTAATGACAGCACAGCAAGATTGCCAAAACTTTCCCCATCTGTATGAGAAAGTGGTGAACACCAAAGAGTTTGGGACCTCACCAACAGCTTTGACTCTCACTTGCTGCAGCTACAGCCAAAACCTGTGGGCAGAATAGGTTCTGAAGGATTCAATGGATTTCATCTCCATGTACACCATGAAGACATCCTGACCACCTCCACTCCAAGCAGAGAAGCCCAGCCCTGCTGGCTGTCAGAGGGATGCAAAAGGGATGACACTCAGAAATGCATCTTGCTGGATTCAGACTGTGAGGAGCAGAACTGCTGTTTCCCTGTTCAGAGTCACACTTGCAGCTCCTTCTCTTAGCTTTACATGAATTATAAAACTACAGATGCACTTCAAGTCCCTCATGTGGAAAAAAAAAAAAGGCAGAAAACAGCCTTGTGAACTTACTTTCCTTTCATTATTCTCACTCATGGGTGGCATTACCAGTGGCATGTTGGAAAGAAGGTTATTTGCAGATTTTCAAAGGCAGAGAGTGGGGTCAGGTTGAAACAATGAGTGTTAGGTTGCTCCTAGTGCTGACAAGGTGAGCTATGGCAGGAATGAGTGCTGGGCCAGGGATGTGGAAATCTGTGTGTGGAACTGGAGGCTGTTAAATCTGAGAACAGCTAACTCCAATTTTGGCACAGAGCTCACAGAGGTTGGGGAAGCCATTCTACAGAGACCACAACCCCAGCTGTCAGGAGTAATAAAAGCTCAGCTCAAACTGTGATACAGACATGGTTGAGAGGAAGGACAAGCTGAAAAGTGGACTGGATTTGCTGATCTTACAAGAAGATTTGTTTATAGTCACTCCTGATAAAATGGAAAATAAAACAGGGAGCCAGGCAGGTCTGTACTGGAGATTAAGCCAAATTAGAGAGAGTGTAATGTGAAAGGAAGAATTTGTACCCATCCATATATGTTTAGGGTTTTCAGGAGGGACCTTAAGGACATTGTAGAGGGCAAGGAATGAGTTTAAACAGGGCAACTCCCACTGTCCCAGTTAACTGGGAACCATTCATCCATCACAGCTCTGGTTGGCTTCTCTCATTTTGAGCCTACAGCTTTGCAAGAATCAGGCTCGGGACATCTATCCTACCCTACCAGTGTCTCCTTGCTTCCCCGAAGAAGCCTTCAGTCTCCTCCTCCAGGCCCCCAGTTTGTCCATCCTCTCAGTGCCAGTGTAAATACAGAGCACTCCTTGCTGTCCTACAGAGAAAGGCTGCCAAAATAACGAGGTTCAGCATAGGAACATGGGTTACAGAGATAAAAATGACCACAGAGAGGAAGGAGGAGAAGCAGTTCATTAAGCAAGCTTTGATATCTGCCTGCTCTGGACCCTGTGTCTGTTATGTAGTGGAGGAGCCAGATACTTGCAGATATAGGCACACACAGTTTGTAACCATAAACATTTAAAAAGACCATGCCCAGAGGAGGCTTTTGTTCAGTTAAGACCTAAGGCATTAACAGCAGCGTGGCTGTGATCTGAATCTGTGCAGGTAACCACTCTGCACTCTGAGGTTAATATTAGAGTGCCTTTACAGATGAGGAAAGCAATTACCTCATTTAAATTAAACAAAGATTCCTAAAGCTGCTCTTGTGCAATGCTTTCCCTTCTGTAACTGAGCACCAGCATATTTACATGGGGGCTTTTGTGGTTGGGCATAAGTCATTTGCAAGATATTTTTACTGCTTGCAGGAAATCTATGAAAAAGGATGAGGCAGAATGTCTTGGAATGCAAAGTACCAAGCTGGATTTTAACCACTGCACAACAGCAAATGGGTTATGCTTGGCTTTTTTACTATTCAGCTGGTAGCAATAAAACAGTGCTTGGCTTACTCCTTTACAGAGCCAAGTTCTTTATCTTGAAAGAACAATAGTGAAAAAAGGCCTGTAGAGGAAGGAGGCAGCCTTCTGAAAAGTCCCCTTAAGACTTGCTTGGAGCTGAACACAGAAGGCTTAACTCCTACACCTCCAGCCCCCCAGCACAGCTCTCCTGGCTCCTCAGTGCACCCAGCGTGGGAAAAGCTACAGCTCAGCCTTGTCTCTGGTGAGGGAGATAAGCACATTCACTGCTCCCCATCTTAGGAGCAGGGAGACAACTTCAGCTGCTTCTCAAGGCAGTGCTCACCCCTAGAGTGCAGAGGAAAAGCCCTTCCAGGTGATCAGGGTGTGCAGCTTTGCCTCCGCACTCCAGGAGCTCTCGGTGCACGAGCACCTGACTGCGCCACTGGCAGCACGGGTATCTGGAAGGATGATGATGTTCACCCAGAGGCTCCTAATCCTAGCATCCACTTAAAGGCAGAGAAGAGACAGGCCTCAACAGCAATGAATAGAAAAGGCTCCTTAAGTAAGACTGATGGTCACAGACAGATCCTCTGGTGCTCTGCTCCGCCAGCTCCCAGATCCGTATCAGCACCACATACATTATACAGTCGTCTCCCTTCTTGGCCAGGGACACAGCCATGGTTCAGTGTTTTAATTAGCCCACTCCAGGCTGTCTTGGTCATAAAGGCTTGCAGAGAGAAAGATAAACATTATGCAGAAATCACGTTAATTTATAAAATATTCAATTAAAGAAAACAAACAGCATAAACTAAGATCGTCAGAGCGAGATGACAGGGAAACCATCCTGCTGGGAGTCAGCTGCCTCTGGCCTTGGGCAGGGAAATATGTTGCTCCTCTGCACTTCTTGCACCAGAAGGGCCTAAGGAGAACAGGACCACCTGGGAGGTGAAGTTACAGAATATGTCCTGCAGCAAGTGGTTTTGACAGCTCAGCCGAGGGCCCCTTCACCCCTTCGGGGATCAAAATACTTGCCTTCCTCTCATATTTTCTTGAAAGCAAGGAGAGGCATAGTCCATCCCATTTTCATGAATGTGCAGCAAAATTCTGTTATTTTAAAGCCCAATCCCACCATTTGCATTTCAAGTATCTGTAAACTGCTGAAATGCAAAGCTGATTTTCAAGGGCTTCTCTTGCATTCACACCAAACTGTGACCCTTGAACCCTGCTGAGGAAGGACTATTTTCTAATGGGAAGTCTGAAATGAGAAAGAGGATGCTGGGAATGAGAGCAGCAGAATGTTCTGCCCCCAGGGTTGGGCACACAACTGCAGGAGCAGCAGCTACATTCAGGGCTGGATCTCATAAAGGAAATGAGGAGTGGAGAAAATCACAGCATTTAGGGATGGAAAGGTCCATTTGCTGTCTTTCCTAGCCCAACAGTGACAGATCCCTCCCCTGTGCTTTGTACTGTGTGTAATGACCCAAGAAACCAGGGCTTCTAGTTACTCTCTCAGGAACAGCTCCACAGCTTCAGGAATCTCCATGACAGCAAAGCTTAAGAGGCACAGCCTGGGTTTACCTCAGTTAACAAAATGGGGTGGAAACTAGGTTTGAGGCTAAATATTGCCTTTAGCCAGTTCTGTACATCTGGAGTACTTGGGCCAGGTTTGTATCAGACCTCCCACCATTAGTGCTGCAGTCAAGTCCTTCTTGCCAAGTTGCATCTCAGCTGAGAGCTCAGCAGCCATGCCATGGGGGACTGGCCTCCTTTCCTGCCAGTCCCTCTGCAGGTGCCCAGGCAGTGACAAAAGGACGAGTGGAGGACTGCCTGTGCTGCTGGCCCTTGGCATTTCTCCTGCACCTTTTCCCAGCCCTTTTCCTACAGGGCCATTATTGCTTTCAAGGAGGGGAAGGTGGCAGTGACCCTGTGAGTATTACAAACCATTTAACCTTGCCCTGGGGAGTGGAGAGACAGGACTTCTCTGGCCTCAGTAAGTTGTGTTGCTATCTGAGATTCTCATTATCTCCAATGGAAGCTCTGATTTGTTTCTCAGTTCTCATTTCTCTTTGTACACAGTTGCCTCTCCTCTTCAAGGCAGCTTTTCGTGGGAGCTCTAGCCTCAAAGGTTCCTTTTTCTTCATGTGTGAATTACAGATGTCACAAACACCTCCGACATGGTGCATGATTCCTCATTCAAATGCAGACTAGCTGAGGGGGAAAACAAGTCTTTAGATCTATAGCATCCCCTGGGGATATCAGCATAGGACACATGAGTGCCAGTGATAAGCCAAACTAGACACTGGATGTCACCAGCACTCCACTGGAAACACAGAGGAGGGAGCAGGTATCTGGCAGTAAAAACCTCCACTCTTAAAGCAAGAACTCTGGTTAGCTAAAGGAAGGGTTGGCTGGGCAGGAATTAACAAGGATCATCTAACGTGCTCTAGAACCAGAATAAACCCAGCAAGACATCCAGGTGAGGAGGTGAAGGAAAGGATGGAAGGAAATTGCTATCCCAGCTTAGAAGGAAAAGCAAGACCAAGGATGACGTAGGCCTCCAAGATAGCCACCAGCCCACAAACCTTAACAACTGCCAAGGAAAATAAGTGGTGGGATGGAGAAGGCTGCTCCTGCTTGGCAAATCCTGAACACCAACATGCCTTAAGGGGTCCCCAGAAGGGCCCTGCATGTCAGTACAAATGCGAAATACCTGCCACTTAAATGGACATCTCCCAGTGAAAAATGACTTCCAACACACATGAGCACCTGGAATTCCATGCTCACAGAATTCTTTCACATCCTTTCACCTCACCTGACTTCCTTCACCTGACTTCCTTTCATTCTTCTACCACAAGGCCCTGTGAGAGAAGAGCAACCTTGACAAGATCTCAACCTGGCTGTTGTTCAAATCCCAGTGAGGGAGAAGAGGAGGAGAAGACTTTGGGCCAAGACCCAACTCTCTCTCAACCAGACCTTTGCTCTGAGGGATACAGAAAGTAAAAAAAGATTCTTGAGGAGGAGAGGGATTGCTACACACGTAGTGTCCCACACCAGCTGTTCAATCCACAACAGCACATTCAAACTTTGTCTGATGATTTCTGGAAGGGTCCCCACCCCACAAACACACGTTGCACAGTTGATCTGGTTGCCTCCTGCAGAAATGACTGGGATTACAGTGTGTGCAGCACCCTGAGGAGACACGACCCACACTGGGCTTCCAGACATGTGGAGCTCCTGGACAGATACAAATCATGGATCTCCCTGTTAGTCTGCAGGCAGATTCCTCCAAGAGAGCTTAGTGTTCCAAAATGCTGTGCAAAAGCAGGGATTCACACCTTTTTGTGTACATTGACAACATTTCCCTCTGGATAGAAACAGCACAACTGGGTGGAAAGAAACAGCTCAACTGGCTGTCATAGACTCAGCCCTGCCAATAACCAGAGCGGAGTCCCTCATGAGTGGGCTGTGTTCTGGCAGAAAAAGGTGGGATTTTGATCCACGCCTCCCTCCCAGCTCTGCAGCAAGGATTTGGGTGGAGGCTGTGAAATACAATGCAAACTTGGGATGGTGATGGCTTTATTCCAGTTTGGGAAGCAAAGGCTCCCACCACACTTTCTTAACATTGAGAGCTCCCACCTGGCTGCATAATTATATTTCTGTGCCCAAGCTGCTTTGTTTGCTTCTTGTTTTAAGATCTCTTCTGTTTAATACCTGGCTTTGCTGGAGCACCAAGGGAAACAGGCACTTGAACTGACTGCCACCCTACTTGCTCTCTCCATAAGTGAAAGCATGGGAGTGCTCCACTGACCTTCTAAATACAGAGGCTTCAAATTAAATTATAACATTGCTGATAATCAGCAGACCAGGGATTAAACTGATTGGGGCCCTGCCAGACCAGATTTAGCTTTCATTAAGTTCTGCCCACAAATCAGACTTACCCATACCCTTGCTCTTGAAGTTATAATGGGCACAAATGCACAGAGAGAGAGCAAAATCCAGAGTACTTTACTGTTTAGAATTCTAATCCTTTCAAGGTCTGGGAATACCTGGGGTTCAGCTACCACGTTGTCTATCCACATCTGCTGTCAGAAGTAAAAACCTGAAAGCAAGTCATTTACATGAGAGTTTAAGAGAGAAACGACAAGAGCAGGGATGTAATCACTAGCACAGGGAAAGTCTGAAAGGAGCTTGTCGATCCCTATGAAATAGAGCAAGAGGCTTATATGTTTTTTTTTTTTTCCTTGTGTGTGTAAATTTCCTAAACAGCTGACCTAAATGAGTTCTTACCACGATCAGATAGCCTGGGACAACAGAGTAATCCTTCTAATAGGATTACAGGCTGTGCTAAAGGAGACTTCAGGCTTCTCTGCTCTGCATTGTAACACGTACACACACAGACACACAGACAGACACACACAGATGGACCTGGTACCTGCAAACCCAGTGTTTTCCCCATTCACCCCCTCCATTACCCAGCCCTTCTCACCCTACTGCTTGTTTTCCCCACAACTGCTGTAAAGTAGTCACCAATATTGGATTGAGAAAGGAGGAAGGAATAAGTCAAAGAGCTGAAATCATAACACTGGACAGATGGAAGCGTGGGGAAATTGGCAACCAAAAAGTCTAGTTTCACTATAATTCCAGGAGTACTGCCTGATGCCAGTCAGCCTTTCCAGTGCTGTTCAGCAAGGCAGCATAAAAATCCCTGCCATTAAGATTTAGAGACAACACAAAAGCTGGTGAGGAAGCACAGAGCAATTCAGCAGGAGGCTCCACGGAGCTTTGCAGACCTCCTGGTATGCTGGATCTGTCCAAGCCAAACACCTTAATGGATGCAAACACAGAGTTATGTGCAAACAAAGCAGGAAGATCTACAGCCCAGCTGTGGGTGGAAAGCTGCAGGGAAGTGTGAGGGAGTGTCTGTGCCGTGAGAACAAGAAAAGAAAGCAAAGCACACGCACCAAAAGGAGCTATTTCCTAATAAAGAACTAACTGGCTGTGAGCTCCCAGAGAAGATTGTAGTCAGTAGTGTCTAGTACAGCCTTTAGTCACATGCAAAGGGATGGAGAATGTGCCTTGTAACTTCAGACTGCCTGAGTGAAACCAATGCTGGTGTGCTGATAACAGCTCTCACAAATACATTTTTCAAAGGTTGCTAAGAAGCACTTAGAGATGGTGCTGGAGAGAATTACAAAAACCACCAGATACAGTGGGGAAAATGCCTTGCTGCAAGGGACTAAGAGGAGCTCTATTCGCTTTATCAAAAAGATAGTTATGGGGGATAACAACTTCCAGCAGGAAAGATCTCAAATATTAGAGGGGTATCTGCTCACACACAGAAAGGCATAGTGAGAACCAATGGCAGCTGAAAGATGAAGGCAGATGAACCCAAATGGGAAATCAAACATACATTTGCAATAATGAGGAATAAGAAGGAACGACACACACTCTCTCTCTCTCTTTCCCCCTCTCTCTCTCTCTCCCCACCCCCCTTTTTTAATGCCTTTAAATTAAAACTTGGAAGACACTTGGAATTATCTCTGGGAGGCATCTTTCAGCCAAACATTTTCCTGCAATCAGTGCAGGAGAAAGGAAATAAAAGGCACTGCCCAGCAGTACTTCAGAGTGCAGCCTCGAGCAGGTGGAGCTCTCTGGACCTGTCTCTGCTGCAGGATGACTCCATCCCCCCTGCCTTTCCCTGGGGGTACTGGGAGCAGCTGGTCCACCAGGCAAAAACATCCCAGAAAACACCCTGCTGGAACAAATGTCTCCTCTTGTGGTCATGCATGGACAGCCACAGAGCAGCCCAGCCCTTTTGAAGAGTCCATCTCTTCTGAGCACATACAGAGAGCCTGCTTCTCTGCACGCACCAGCTCCCACAGCTGTGGCTTAGAGCAGGTGTCCCAGGCCTGCCCCCAGTCCTGGAGGAGCACTGAGGTGGCATCACAGTGCTGAAGGCACACCTGAAGAGCTGGTTCAGCTCACAGTACCGTGCTCCTGTTTTGGGCTCCCCCTGGCAGGACATGTGCCCGTCTTCCAAGAACTTGTGCTCATCAGCCACAAGACCTTCTGCCAGCTCCCAGGCAACACCACCTCACCCAGTGATGGAGGAGCTGGGCTCCTCCACCTGTTACCAACCACAACTGCTTCTGCAGAGAGGCTGAGTTTTGTTTTATTTACTTATTTTTAAAGAGAAAATTGGTGAAAAGCACAAAAACAGATACTGCCTTTCTTTCAGCATCCTGGACCAGGAGCCAAAATGAGATCTCACAGCAAAGCAAAGGGCTGGCAGATGAAAAGTTAATCCCTAAACCATCAGGAAAGGGAAAGAGGTTTGAAAGATTTAGAAGTGACTTGTTGCTTGACCTGGAAAGAAGATGCTGGAGCCCTGGGTCAGCAGCTCTCCTGGGCCTGTGATTGAGTAGGTGACATAATACAGATGACTGTGACTGAAAATTAATTGATGTTACATCCCTTATAAATCTGGACTACCTGGCCAAAGCATAATGCTTTCAGAGTGACTGAGAGCTTCTGAAATATTTATAAGATTGAGATATTACTTTGGCTTAGCTGGAGCAGAGGATTAACTTCATCACTCCCTCCTTTCTCCTCCCTTCTCCTAAAAATATAGAAAGCTGCTTCAAAAGAAGGAAGCAAAACTTTCCTGTATCTACTTTAACAAAATGTTATTTTGAAATTAGAATTGAAAAAGAATTTCACTTTTTGGGAGTATGAAATCCCTGTGGGACATATATATATATATATATGTATATATATATATCCCACACAGTATGCCTGCACGATATAACTAAAACATAGGCTGGTTCCCCTCATCTCCCTCACAGAACTGTACACCTGCCCTCCCCCAGCAGCAGGACCATCCTAATAGAATTCCTTTTGAAGGGGAAGACTACAGGAAGGCCTGGGATCCCTTTTCAGATGCTGTAACAAGCCATTAAACACACTCATGTGGTTGAGGTTACTCTAAATACTGTCACATACACAACAGTGAAAAGCTTGTCCCTGAAGCTGACCCATGCTTTGGGAAGTGGAAATGGAGCAAGAGGATATTCATCACTGCCAAGAGAAGAAAGCACTGCTGGAGCCCTTTCCACAGCCCATCTGCTGGGTGAGCCAAGGGTCTAAAAGAGGAAAAGATCACAGAAATCCCTGCAGGCTTCAGGCCTTTCTTGTACAGAGCTTCATGCTGGAGGGACAGCAGGAGAGAGGCCAGGGGGGCTGCAGAGATAAGCAACCCAAGGAGGAGGAAATGAGGAGAGAGGAAATGAGGAGAGAAGAAAACAGGTGAGGTGGTGAATGAAGAAAATCCAGGTGGGAGCAGGAGCCTTCCCACGTGCTCGTGGTGTGGTGCAGCACCTTAACCCACATCTCCCTGAGCTGGTCCCCACTTCATGTGCCTCTGCACAACAGACCTGAAGTCTCCATCTCCCCCCTGGGCACCCCATGCTGAGCTCACACACTGAGCATTCCCCACTCACTCATACAAGCCACACTTCCCTCTGGTTTCAGCACTAGTTATGAAAATATCTGTACATGATGTTATTTGTAAGATGTTTTATTATTATATTTATGTTGAAAAAGGAGTTTCAACAGCTGTTTTCCTGTTATCCTGCTCTGCCCAGCATTGGGCATGCAGGGAGCATCCTGCAGCCTGGCCAAAGGCCACCAGCTCCCTCCTCACTGGCAGCTTTGAACCCTGACAAGACAGCACCTCTCACCTTGGAGCTGCTGGCTTCTCAAGAGCTGTTTTTCACCACGTTTCTCTATGCAGACACACAGAACTGCAGCCAATATCTTTACCAGTCACCCAATATCTATCATTGGGAAATAAGGGATAGGATAGGATAGGAACTATTGCTCATGGACCAGGGACTAAGCAACAAGAGGAATTGCCCAGGGTCTAAAACACCTCTGGGTCCCCATCCTGGGCTGCTGGAAGTGCCAGTGTCTGTCACCTACGTGGTGGTAACAGCTGTGTTATGTGCACTCAGAAGTAACTAACACCCCACTTTTAGCTCTGATTTTTCTCACCAGCTCTTGGCCCCATGAACCACAGCCCATAGCTAAATAACAGTTTAGCCTATGCTCGTTAACAGGCCTAAGGTTTGGGAATGATCCCACCACCCCCTTATCAATGGCAATGGCTAAACTCAGCACAAGGAAAGGCACAATCTCATTTCTTGCTGGCCCATTTGGGTAACTGGGGAAGAAGTCTGACACGCTCTCATCCACACAATATGAACTTATCCCAAACCCAGATCTGCCCCTCTTCCTCATTTCCCAGCTTTTTCCACCCCCATCACTTCAAATGAGCAGCACTTGCTCTGCAACCAAGAGCCAGGACAGACCTGGTCCTTTTCCAGCCCTAATAAGCCCCAAGATCCTTTCTGGTGGCTCCAATCAGCAACAGGTCTATACAGGAAGGGTTATTGTCAAAATATCCCTTTCTCCATTGTCTGGGGCTCTTCCACAGCTCAGAGCCACACAAAAGCTGCTGGCTGGGAGGATGACAGTGCCAGGTGAAAAGCTGTCCTGCTCTGCTGTGTGATGGGCTCCACGTCCAGCAGGATCAGCACTTCAATGGCAACGCAGGGAATTTTTAAAGACATTTGTTTATCGCAGCCATGTGCCACCATTTGATTGCCTGGAAAGCCCAGGAGGGCACCTAAACACAATATCTCCCAGAGAGTGACAGTCAGGGCAGTTGTCAGCTGGAATTAAACAGACACGTTCAATACAGATGGAAAGGACTACAAAAGAAGCATTAAAAGAGCAGCTCCATCCCTCTCTTACCCGTGGTCCCCATTTCAACTGCTCAGGCTGTCATTAGGGGCTGCCATGGGGGACTGTGTCACAAATGGGCAGCACAGACAAGCACAGCACAGAGCAGCTCCCACTGCTGCCACGCTGCCAGCAAGGAAAGCCTCCACAGCAGCACAGGGCAATGGGACACAACTGCTGCTACACCTGCATCAGCCAGACACCTCCCTTCTTCCCTGGAGGTGATGCTAAAACATGGAGAAGGTGGCTGCCCAGTGTAAGCTAGGATAGGAACTATTGCAAGCTCGCTTTAGGATTTCTCTCACAATTCTGAAAATGCTCCCATTCTCTGTTGCTCTTGTTGGGAAAGACATCATGATGGTTTCAGCTTCAGACTACAGCTTATAAAGCCAAAATTTTAAGTCCACCCAACTTCTCCAGAGAACTGCCACCCACCCCACCCCAATTTGTTAGTATTATTTTCCAAGAGAAACCAAAGACATGAAAATTATTTTATACCAAATTAGAGTTTTCCCCCTCCTCCTCTACTGTCGGATGGAGAGGCAAACCCCAGAAAATTCTGAACTGCCCAAATGAAAAACATGTTCCTCATATGAACATTATGGGATGGTTTAAAGCAAGGAAAAAATCTTCACAACCTGCAGACTGTCAAAACTCCTCGCAGAGTCATTTTGACAAGCTCAGACCATAAACCCTGTAAGGTTCGCTGCCCATTAATATTCTCGGATGATTCCTTTCTTTATTTGATTGTCACCAAATGCAAATATCAGTTCTTCCAGACATGATCATGTCTTGTAATGAACAAAAAAAAAAAAAAAAGGAAGGTAGAAAAATAATCCAAATATCCAAAATCTTGCAAATGAGCACTCAATCTGCCTATAACTAGATTTTCTGAGTTCATCATCCTTCCTGACAACTCTGCACAGGTAAACAAAATGTATTTTCACTGTTTTGCACAAGCAGTTTTGCACACAGTGAAATAGAGATCATGAGGGCATCTCCCCCTCCAGCTTTTAGCATTATATACCTAAGCTTGTCCAACCAAAATGGCCAGGGGGCCAATGTCCCTGCAGCAGAGTCACAGGGATCACCCAGAGGGATCTTCACACCCAAGCTGTCTGGCTGAGGAAACATCCAGCAAGCCCTACCAGCTAATCTGATGCCATGAGTGCTCCTGGAAGGGCCCTGCTTTGTGCACAGCCCTGTCACATCACCTGCAGGTATTTATTTCTGGAGAAGACAGTGCTTTTCCCATATGCCCGAGTCGCTGTGGAGATCTCTGCTTTGCACTCCCAGGTATTTTTAGGCAGTGTGGATGGCTGCAGGATGGACCAGGAGCAGCACATGTCCCTCCTTAGCCACTGGCCCGTGCTCCCCTGGGAGGTTTGGCTGACAGCCTCAGACAACAGCAGGGCTCTGCACTCCCGTGACTCTACATCAATGAACGTGCAGCTGAGACAAGGGAGTGCAGGGACATGAATATACATTATTAGATTCCCATTGGTTTGAAATTTTCCCCACACACTCTGCCTCTGGGCCGCACCTCCCCAGCTCAGTTGGAGCAACAGATATATACTCTGTCAGGGCTTTGATATATTAAAAACAGGAGGTGTCTGAGTCCACTCTAATCCTTTTCACATGGCTCATTTTTAACCAGGCTTTCTCACAGAAGCCATCCCAAAGACACCTCCTCCAGCTGAGTAGGGGGACTGGCATGTCTGCAATGCGCCAACGATGGAAAACTGAGGGAATTGTGCAGAAAAAGGCTTTTTTCTCTCTCTCCTCTCCCAAACACCACCTATGACTGCCTGGTGTCACTGCAGCTCCAATCCATTTGTGCAAACACTAGACCCTGACCTGGCTGGGAAGAGACACTGCCTGGATGCTGCAGGAACAGACCTGGAAACTTCACCTGGAAGAGCAGTGCATAAATAAAACTGATAAAAAGTTTTAGGACTTGTGGAATGTGCATAATGTGCTTTATCAGAGATATCAGCTTCCATGCTTAAACACTGCCAGTGGCTGCCAGGGAAAAAAAAATGAAAGGTCTCTTATAAAATTATTATCCTGTCACTTAAGTCAACAGCAGTGATACCACGATGGAAGCCAGCAGTTATGTCACATTGTTTTATCACTGTAATTACATCAAGAACACAGTAACTGTCTGTGAGAGATAAGATGATGGAAACAGCTCTGCTGAAGCTTCCTGTTCACAGTGCTGGGATTTGCAGGCTGGTTTGGGGTTTGGACATTACATTCAATTACTGTCCTTGAGTGCTGAAGAGCCATGTCAGTGAAGAAATACAACCAGAGGGCTCCCCTGGCTCCTCCTGCTGCAGGTGGGCTTGTAGGAGTTATCAGGGTCAGTCCTGAGGATCACAGAGGACCAAATTAATGGAAATTGACCTCTGGAGGATCCCTGGCTTCACAGGCTGCTCAGGCTCCTAAAAATGTACAGCAGGGTGACATGAACACTCCCACAAAGTGGTGGAGGAGAGCATGTAGTTACATTTGCTGAGCAGGAATCAATCGACCTTTCCCCAGGCAGAAGGTATATATACACAGGAAAAAAACATTTTGTAGGCTTAGTAAGGACTTGGCATGAGAAGGGTAAGCAATTCTGTGCAGCTTGTAGAGTTGCAGGAAAAGGTGCTGAAAACTTTTCTGCTGACCCCAAAATGACCTGCAGTCCTTGATCTCACACTCATGCAAAGTGGCATAATCCCTACAGACCCCACTAAATTCCCAAAAAACTGACACCCTTCAAACTGGTAAATTCCTAATGCATCACGAGGTTGTCACTATTTGATGTTTTTTCAATCCCACTTTCCCCTTTGCTCAGGAATATAGTGCAGTGAGGTTCCTTCAGAAACCCAGAATACTCCTTACTCTTCTATCATGCCAGAAACTCATCTGGTTTTGTCCCTCTTTCCCATGGATTCTGTGTTTATTCTAAGTTGTTCTGAGGCAGCACTGCAAACAGCACACACTACAATGGAGCCTGGGAAGCTGCAGTTGTGGCAGCTTCTGGTTGTCAGGCAAGCCTGTGAAACATAGTAAAAGTGAGCTTCAAAGGGTAAGTAGTTGTTTGGGGTTTTTTACATGGAAAAGACAAGCTAGGTCACAGACATTTGTAAAAAGACAGTAAATCTAGGTCACAGACATTTGTAAAAAAACTAGACTGGCCCCAAACCTGTTTTCCTACCATCCCAACCTCCCTCTTACTCAGAAATGCATGGAATCATACAGTTATTAGACCTTCCCACAGTTGGACACACAGGATTCAGGCAAGGAGTTCATACAAAACTCCTCCTGCATTCACTGCAAATGTGCTTTGATTTCCTCTGCTTATAGCAGGGAAAATGGCAACTCTCACAATGGCATTGTCCCTCTTATTCCAGAGCCACTGCTTTTCCGGGCTGGCTGGACCATGACAACACCTCAGTCACCTACAGAGCAAGCACTTTTCAGCACTTCATTACTGTTATTTCAGGCTCCAGAGAAGTCCTAAGGGAACCTCAGCACTATAAGATGGATACAGGGACCATCTTCTCTGCCAGACAATGCAGAGCAAGATGATGCTGGTGAAAACAAAACTGTTTACTGTTTACTACTCTTCAGACAAAAGTTTGAAATAAAATATCCTCTTGTCTGAAGTCAAGAGCAGCAGTGCCATTGAGGATGATCCATCATGCCACAGAACTTTATCACAATAATTACATCAGGAACAAGTTTACCATTTGAGAAAGAAGAAAGATTACAAGAAGCAATCCACCAAAACAGCTGCAGTGTCACAGCTGAGAGATATGCAGAGAAGAGAAATGCATTACAGGGGAGCAGTTGAGAATGAATTCCAGGTGGGAAGGGCTGTGTGTCCATGGGTTGTGTTTAGAGCACTGGGGGGAATGACTGCTTACAGCCACGTGATGATGGTCCTGCAAGCACAGAAGCTTCATTTGCATGTGCAACTTTTGCTAATCATGCAAATGGATTTCCAGAGGGCCTTCAGAGAAACGTAGAATCAACCGCAGGTTTTTCAACATTTCCAGAGAAATTAGCCTAATCAAAGTCCCTGACACAGGCTGGAACTGGCACAGATCATCCTTGCATGTCCCTTGATATCTCACATTAACTGCACAGCCATCAACCTGAATGCTTCACCTGTCAGCAGCTCAGGAAGAGGACTTCTGCTGTTTTAAAGGCTTGTGGAAACACACAGGGGATGCTAAGTTGAGATCTTGGGTGGAGCTGTTGCCAGTATTGCAGGAACAGACACCAGTGAGAAAACATCCTTTTTTTCCTGCAGAGCGAGGGTCATGTGTCACAAGCAAAAATACCTTAATTTTTTTTCTTCTTTCTTTTTGACTGATCAAATTCTTGATGGGGAGCATCACATCACCCTCCTGAGAGAAAATGGAGGTCATTACAGCCATTACCATTACAGTGCTAAGCTCCCAGCAGCAGTATCTTTTAAGGCTGTTTCCTCTGCCCTGGAGTCACTCTGGTGTCTTGCCCATCCCAGAAACCTGCCCAGCTCACCTCGTGTGACCGGCCAGGCATGTGCTGAAAGAGGTATTATGTAGGAAAGAGATTTGGAGTGAATGGCTAAGAGGGAAAACAGCAAAACAATGGAGCAAGAGCAGGATGGGAGCAGGATGAATTGCTGCCCTCACAAGGAGATACCCATTCACACAGGTCATGGGTTGGACAGTCATTTGCAGGGCATGTGCCCTCACCTTCCTGGCACAGGCCTGGACAAAATTGTCATACAGCCTGCAACAAATTATCAGCCCAGTAATAATGATTTCCCTCTTTTCTTTATGCCAGCCCTGATCTAACTCTCTAAGCGACTGTAAACAACACACACACATCAGTCAGCAGACTCCAGCCTCACCTGCTGACTGCTGTGATCCTGGACCCTTTCCAGACCAGCTCCAGGCCACAGCACAATACAGAGAAAACACCCATTGCTGGGGAAATTGTGCTATTATTGTGACAGATGGCTTCACTTATAGCCCTCCAGCTTGATATTTCCATGGTATCTCTAAACACTGGTCAACCAAGGGTTCCCAGCCCTTCCATACTCAGTGCCCAGGAACACTCCCTGCCGTGGGATACATCCTAATCAGAGCTACAAAGACTCATCCCCTCTGATCTTCAAAGCACTTTATCTCAGTGTCTAAGCAGAGCTTAGGGTGTGCAGATGCAGGCATTCACTTCTGCAAAAGCTGCAGCTGAAGGAAGGCACAGAAACATGGAGTTCCTATGTGAGTAGAAATGTCACTGAACTGAAAGCTGAGCCAGGGCTCAATTTGCCCAGGAAAAAAGCCCAACAGCCATTTCATCCTCTCACTGGGAAGCCTTTGTTGATGCTATTGCAAGTAACACTTTGATAGTTATGAGAAAGCCCTTCAAAGGTGTTCTAATTGGTGGTAATAACTTTAAGATGCCCAAAGAAGTTGATAGAAAAACAGACAGGTTAGGAATGGAGTCAGGATAGGTGGGAGGGAAGTTTTAGGGGCAAATTGCAAAGGACAAATGTTTGCTTTGGTTATTGCATAACCTGTTTAAAAATCATCAACAGATCAGGGAAAGTGCATTTTTCATGTGTGTGTTTGCAGAGGGTGTAGAAAGTCAGCTCTCCAACAGGATGGCTACAGTGTTCATTTATTAAATACATGGTAGACTGAGGTAGGGTTTATGGCACCAGGTGTAAAGTAAGTTGAGAGTGTAAACCACCAGCCAGCTTTCAAAGTCATTTAAGAAAAGGTATCCATGATAGCAATAAAATGAAGATGAGAAACCAGTTCTCTAATAATCAAGCTCCAATTATGATACTCTGCCCCAAAATGTTGTTCCCCCACCTCTATTGGCAGACCTCTGCTATAGCTGTGGCTGGGTTCAGGTTAGAGCTGCAGCTCTTCCAAAATCTTGATGTGCCCTGAGGGACAGCTTAAGGGCTAGGGCTTTATCTCCATGCCTGTATTTCACAGACAAATGCTCAGCAGTGTTTCTAAGGTCTCATCACCTCCAGCACAGGGCTGTTGGAGCATTGGGCAGGTACTGCTTGCTGCGGCAGAGGGGAGAGCAAATTTTCTACAGAATTTTTTTGAGTGGCAAGGGAAGAACTTATCCAGTCACCACATGTGCTTGTAAAGCCATCACTGTGTTCACCCGAACATTCAGATGGGTGAACCCTAAAGAAACAGATAAACACCTGCCACAAGAATGGTTTCTGCTCCTTCAAAAAATCAGATGTCTCTAACACAGCAGAGGCTCCATTGCAGACTAAGTTACAGCAACACCAGGACAGCAGGGTCTCTGCTCTGCCTGTATCTCTCTGAGGGACAGATTCAAAGCCTATGAAGTCTTTCTTGTCTTCAGTGCTTTACATCTCAAGCACTTAGCCTCTATAGTCCACTGAGCTTGTAAAAACCATGTCACATCCCCCACAACAACATCACTTGGACTAACCAACACTGTCCTGACAGCCTCTGGTCAGGGCCCAGGCAGGCTGACAATATGCTTCCCATGCACATCCTTCAACAAAAACACAAGCACTCAGTACCCAGGGCTTTCAAGCTGATTCTTTCACTCTAGCTTTAATCTCCAAAATCAATTAAAAGCAAAGCAAATAAACCCAAGAGATCATCTCTCCCCCAACCTGTTTCTTTCAGCTTCACAGGCAGGAGAACAAATTATCCTTCATAATATCACATTGAAAGCACGTACCACAGATGGCTGTCACTCAGTCATTAAGTGCAGTTCTGCAATTCCACCTATCACTCCATGAACCAGGATGATTTGTGCATACTCGATGCATGAGTAACATACAGGAGCCATCCTGCAGGAAAAGTCATTATAGATAAAACAGCCAGATCCCTGATAAGGCTTCAAAGGGGCTGGGAGTGTACTGCCTTCAAAAACTTTGCCAGTCCCTCCTGAGATAAGTCCTGCTTGAACCTGACTTGCACCCAGGCTCAGCCAAGCTCGCCTTCACACTCCAGAGCTTTGCTTCTCGCTGCTGTGGCCGAACAAACAATCTCGTCTGCAAAGCGAGGATGTCTGAACAGGGAAGAGGGAGAGCCCTTACAGTAAAATGCCTCTTGGATCACACACCAAGCAGACTTTTGTGACCGCAGGATGCAAAGGCAGAGGTTGTCAGAGCTGGTGGATTTCCACCTGACACTGAGCTGAGTCATTTTACCTCAAGCCTTCACCTATTGGTGGTGCCAGGCACCATCTCCTGGGTAGTTTGCATGCAGTGCTGCAAGACTGGCAGTGTTGAGTCATCTCATTCACTGAACCTTATGCTGTGACCAGTCTGCTGAATTTTTATTTGTGTGGATGCCTGTCCAATGAGTCTGTGAGTCACCATTCACAGAGAGCTGCCAGCCCCAGCTATGAGGAACATCTCATGCAAAAACATGGGGCCTATTTCTTGCTACAAGAAAATGATCAACTAAACCTCATTGCATATCAAGTGCTGGAGGAGAGAGGAGTATAACACAAGAAGGTTGATAGCAAAGCTTCTGTTTTGTTGGCATGTTTTATAGGAAAGCATAATAATCCAGTAATATTTTAGGTATCTGAGATTTTATGAAAGGGGCCACAATAGCAAAACTCCCATCCTCCTTAACACATCCATAACACATTTCTGAGCATTCCCTTAAACCAGAGCCGCAGAGACACCAGCTTGTTAATTATATTAAGATAAAGGGGAAATTTGGCAATTAAGCTCCCATTTTTTGCATATGTCCCTGGTAGGCTTCTGATAGCGCTGTCTGCTGCCTGAAGGCAGCATTCCCCCACACAAGGTTTCCTGGAGACCCGCTGCTATGACTAAGCCTTCCATCACTGCCGTGTAATCACGAGCTCACACCAGGAGGTAAAGCTGCTCAGACTGTGGCAGCCATTGTGACTTGAACTTTTCTCACAGAGCATCCTAGGATGAGTTTCTCTACTGCTGAAAGCTCAGCAAAGCAGATTTTAATGACGCTGCCAGCAGGAGCTGGTGGAATTTTTTGCCCCTTCATCTGAGGGAGGTGATTCTCAAGGACCTGTGTTCGTGTGTTGGCTCTGGTGGTTACTAAGGCTTGATCACTGGGACAGGAGAGGAGACAGAAAAGACCAAGCCGGTAATTTCATTCTGCTCACATGCACACCAACCTCCCTGAGCACACATGAACAAGCAGTTAAGTGTCCAGCACATGCTGATTCCACTTCTGCCAGCACATCCCTGTCCAAGTTTAATTCTGAGACCATAAAAGTGACCTGAGTACAGTATTTAAGTACTGCTGTATTTTTGCCAGCAAATACCAGCCAAGCACAGAGGGCAGCGTGGGAGAAGAAAGATCCCCAGTAGGGATGGGACACCGCAAAACCCCTCCCCATTTCTAGTCCCTGCCATGTGCTTCCCAATAAAAGAAAGCAAACTCTGAACTGAGGCAACAGGGCTTCAGTGAAATCTGAGCCAAAGCAATGGTTAAACCTCTCCACATCCCAATAACACTAAAGACTTGTTGACTGTGTAATTCCACATAAGGTTTCATGGTAAAAGCATCAGCGGCATGGTTTGTTTCACCAGCCCAGCAAAGCAAAATGTTGTTTCTCGGTTTGTTACCTCCACCCAAGTGCCACCCCTCACCAACAGCTCAGAGAGAAATGTTCCTTTCAGGATTACTGCAGAGTATTCCCCAGAAACACGCATTGCCTTACCTCAAACATTATTTAAGCATTTAGCTAGTTGCATGCTTTGTCTGTGTGTGGAAGATTGACTTTTCCTCTGCTTAGATGAATTAAATGGCTTTTGCTCTTCCTCCTGCCCTCCAACTCCTCACAAGCAAACAATCATGTTTCTGAAAAACCCATATTTTCTGTTGGTTTCACCTGAATAAATTCTGAAGTTTGAAGCTTCTCCTGCTTCTCTCAAATCTGACCTGAGAGACAAGTGGCAAGTGAGGCTGAAGAGAATGTAAGGGAAAACAGGCTTAATTAAATGAACTTAGACATATCAAGCATCATGATCAGAAGGTGAGATTTATTTTTTTCTAAAGACCAGGAGAAAGAGGATGGAGGAAGTAAAAGAAGAAATAAAGGCTTTTGGTATTGAACAAAGTGGCCATCAAGAGGCCCAACTAAATTTTCATTATACCTTGATAGTAACTATAAAAGGAGAGGGAATTCGCCATCCCTGAATAATGAGGAAAAACACTCAATTTGAATTGTCCATAAATACCTTGTGCTTGGAGGCTTTGCACTTCTCAACATTTAAATGACAGTTCAAAAAGAAAATAAAGACATGAAGGAGAAAGGAAGAAGTACCCTTAGGGAAAAAAAGCAGGAAAACAAAAACCTTTGTATCCATTCGACTTGATGTAAGCATTTGCCCCATCAAGAACTAATTAGCAGCGGGAAAATAAGCACTGGCGTGCCTGTAAACGGTGGTTTGTTACAAGCAACATTTATTACGGTGAGATTTGACTACATTACAGTCCGTCAAGCACAAACCTAATCCACCACCTTGGTGCTGCACAGGCTGCTGCTTCCAGCAGGGTTCAGTCGTCTCAGCTCACTCGAAGCCAGTGGCACTGGAGAGCCCCCGCTGGGATCAGGGGCGGGAGCACAAAGCTTTCTTCAAAAACTCCGCAAGGAGCACTCCTTGTTCACGAGCAACCAGCCAAACAGGCAAAGCAGACAAAGGCAGGAGGAAAAGTATCGTGATCCCTATTTCTTGTACAAGGAGCTGAGCCAGGCGGAGGTGAGTGTGTGCTTAGAGCTCGTGTGCTGTGTCAGTGATACAAACAACGTGCCTTTCTTGTTTGCCTGTACATGCTAGGAGGCCCTGATGCCTTTGTGATTCCCAGGGTTAACTGCACAGGCTCCCAGGATTGTATTTGTTCAGATTTAACAGCAAGCAGCAACCTCAACACCTCCACACTCCCGTGATTGCCACACCACCAGTTAGAAAGCCAGCTAAATCAAAAGCAAAACACACCACTGATATCTAAACAGATATACAAGCCTTTGTACTCAGGGCAGAAATGAATCCTTACATTGATCTCCAACTCTGTCCATCTTAGAATTCTCTCTGAAAGACAGCTTTTGTATCCTGCTGCCCTGATGGGGAGTAAAACTGGGCTGCTCTGGGATGTGCTGAGCAGAGATTTTCCAGCAGTGTCACCTACCAGCTACCCACCAGGGGATCACATTTTCCCAGTCTAAGCATCCCTTGGGGAGCATCACAGAGTGGGACAGGCTCCATTTGCAGCTTTCAGGACATTTTTGCATCACAGGTCTCACACACACACACACACACACACACACACAGAGATCTGCATCTTGTCTATGAACTGTGATGCTGCCTCCAGAGACACGCCCTGGTACAAAGCAGCTTAAGGGCAGCTTTGAATTTAATGCATGAGAATGTCCTGCTCAACCTGCTTGAAGGAAAAAGCCTCTCCTCTCTCATGTAAGGACACAAGGTGCTGCTTGACCCTTGCAGGATGCCCTTCTATAAATCAGGCTCTAGCTGACATGTTGTGTGGTGCAAACTGGCTCTTTAGCCATGACTTGAAATGGGGCCAAAGTCATCAGACTTAAAAGGGATGAAAAGTATTTCCTCAGTAGTAGATTTATTCTTGATATATCTCCTCTCACAACCTTCCATTTCATTATATTTGCACCAAGCAGTTCTCCCTCAAAAGTCTCAGCTGCAGAACCCATGTAAGGGAACAAATCTGTCACTGGAGTTGTCTATGCTGATGCTTGCAGCTAATTCCTTCCTCTCTCGTATCCCCCACGTTGTTCAAGGGATGGTAAAATAGCCCTCGAGATCTTAGAGGTACATTTCCCACCAGGAAAAGAAAGAAAACCCTGTCATAAAGTTCAGCCCAGGATAAATGAACCAGCCCTCCTTCCACAGTCTCTAACCACATCAAAAGCTTCACATAACTGGGAATACCCAGGAGAGCTGATAGGTCCAATAATCAGTCTCACCTTTCTTGCAATTACTGGAGGAGTCAGGGGCTCTTATCAAACTCAGCTCTACCTTATCACCTCCTCACTGCCTCCCTCTTGCTTCTGACATCCTCTCCTGGAGGTGTTTCACTGTCAGCTTCCGAGCCAGATACTTCACAGAACCTAATAGGAGCAGACAAACAACGTCTCTGTCTGAATGATTAGCTGATAATCACAGACATTGTCTTTGCCAAGTTTTTTGAATAGAGAAGCCCAGTTCAGCCTCCCTTCGCCCCAGCATCGCACTGCCAAAGCCCACAAATCACATCAGTGTTAGGGACGGGTGAAAAACAAAATCCAGCTCATATTGTCTGCCATCAAAAAGCTGCTAAATAATGCAACGAAATGAAAACAATTTGGTTTGGATGATTGATTACAGGGAAATTGCTCATACCTCCAAAACGTGGCAGTTCCAATCACATCTTTGTTTCATTTGTCAGCAAGGAAATTAAGTTCCTCTCCTGGCACAGGGCCTGTGCTGTCCTGTTAGCTGCCTTTGGCACATTGCTTCGCTTTGCAGCAGTTTCTTGCCCTGCCTTGACACCTCACCTTGCCCCACCTAAGCTGCCAAGCTGTGACCCTCTGGGACATGAGGTTTGGCTCCAGTTTATCAGACTACAGTGGCTCAGATCTTCACTGAGGCAGTTCTCATAGCTGCTCACTTTAACCCCAAATGGCACTGACCCAATCAGCACAAAGTGCAGCCTTGGAAAAGTCAAGAGGATGCCCAGCAAGTGAGGATTTTCAGTTCTCTCCAAGAAGGTCTTCCCAAACTTGGAATTCCCTCCTTCATCTTAATGCAATTATGTAGTTTTAAACAGAGCCTCGACCTTCAGATCTTGAAAGGAATGTCAGTAACTGCCTCATACATGAAAAAGCAGAGGGATGAAAGAGGCACATTTGTGTCAATAAAGAGCAGAAAACAGTCCCACTGGCACAAAAAAATACTTCCCTTCCTCTCAGCTCCTAAAATCCAGCAACAAAAGGGATCTCCTAGTCCTGCACTGTGCTATGACAGGCAGTAGTTCTCTATATCCTTTGAATTAATTTAGCAAGCTCTATTTTAAAAACAAGTTCTGATTTTTGCCTCTAGCATTCCCATTATGAAAGGCTGTTTCAGAACATTGCTGTTCTGACAGTTCGAAACTTTCTTTCAATTTCCTGCCTAATTTATGCCTGGCCAGTTTTATACTCATGTTACAGCAGTGCTGTTCTTTGGTTTAAAGGGTTCCTTCTCCTCCTGATGTTTGCTCCACAATGATATATGAAAAGAGCTGTCACATAAGGCACGTTCAACCTAGTTTTGCTACTAAAAGATGAAGACTTTATCTATTTATAGATGGGGTTTTAACTCCTCAAGGAAACGTCTGTGTTTTTATATTGTGCTTAATTATAGATACATATGGCAGAAAGGCAGTCTGTGGGATCATCAGAGGCAGGATCAAATATATTTAAATAAATAATAGTTGTTTATCAAATATACTTAAATAACAGTTGTTTGTCTAGCCCATTCCTAAAACTCACCAGGAAGGAAGAAGCCACATCTTTCCTAGACAGCCAGTTTTAGTGTTTTAACCCTCTAGGGATTAGAAGGGTTTTCCTAATAAACATCTTAAAATCTTCACCATGAATTCAATCACTTTCTTTTTCTTACACCAGTGACCATGGAAAATGACTCATCATCAGCCTTTTTATAAGTACTCCTTCTGTGAGGAAGACTGACTTCATCCCATTTCCATAGTTTCTCTCTTAAAATTAACTAATGTGGTGCCTTCCATCTTTGTCCACAGGACGTGTTTGCCTGACCTCTTATCATTCACTTGATTTGTTGCTAGGCTTTTCTTCACCCTGGGCCCTCCAAATTCCTTGACAGGTGTAGATAAAATTCCACATCAGTTCTGGACACCCACACTTGACTGAAGCCCTGTCAGCCCCAAGCAGGTTGTAATCATTGCCTCACCAGCCTGGCAAAGAGCACTCTTGTTAATACAATCTTGGATACAATGAGGTGTTTTGCAGCAGCCTTGCAGGGTTGATTCATATTCTACTTGTGAACCAGAGCAACCCTGGCCCTCTCCAGATGCCTCATTGTGTATTCCCTGTTTTGTGTTTGTGTATTCTGCTTTGCCTGCCCCAGAGGAGTGCTTTGCACTTGTCTTAATTTCATCTCTTTTGCTTTCAGGCAGGATCTCTCATTTGTAAGGATTGTTGTAAGGGCTGAGCCTCCCTCTCAGGGTCCTGTATTTACCTGGCACAATGACAGGCAGTGTTTAAGACCCCTGAACGAGGCACCCTGCCCTTCCAGCACAGCTCAGTCAGGATATAGATGCAATCTCCACCACTAGTTACATTGCTCTTCCAATGTTATTATTACCAATATTCAGTAAACTTTTCTTGTTCCTGATTTTTAGGGATTATTTCCCCCCAAAATGGCCCTTGTACCTTCCCTTCACCTTCTACACAACTTCAAACACCATTCCATGAGATCCACCTTTCAGATCTCTTCTCCCATCACCTGAACTTTCCCACCTGCCACACACCACCATTCCTTACCCTGTGGCCCTACTCACCCTTGCCAACACCCTAAATCAGCCACAGCCTTGAGGTAGGAGCTTCACTTTCCCCAAAGCAGCTGTGTGACACTTCTCAAAGCTGGAATACACCAATGCACACTTTAACACAGGTTTCCTCTCAAGTCAGATTAAATCAGGGGTCAGAGAACAAGCTTACATTCTAGTGATTATGTCCCCACAGCATGAGGTATTCTTCTGCTCTGCTTCCTAGGAGCCTTCAGTACCTTTCTGCACCCAAATGTCCTCCTTCCCACACCCAGCAAGGTTGGCCAGGGCATTTAAAAACTCTCAGGAGTCCCCATGCCTACACTGCCCTGGCCTGAATATGAGGTCTCCAAAAATATCCCTGTAACAGAGAGCACTCCAAGAGAAAGAGCCCTAGGGCCCAGCCAGTGCCTTATCACAGAAAAAAACCTCTGCATGATCCCAGTGGTCAGGGGACAAGTAAAGGAAATGCTCTCACCACCCACCCACTTTTGTTTGCTTTGACATAAACCCAGTTCTCCCCTCCCTACCATCTCCCAGCTCAATTTTAACAGGAGGGACAGAGGCCTTGAAAACTGCTAAGTTGTGAAGAGCAAAACTTTCTAAATACTATTTCCCTGAAGGACATGGCACTGTCCTGGCATGCTTTCACCTGAGGATTTTGAGTGCGTCACAGAACTGTTACCTCCCATGGCCCTGCACTGAGAGGCAATCCAGTCTGTGCATGAGGCATGGAGAGGCTGCCTCAAGCCCCTTGTTTTGGAGGCATGAGACCAGCAGAAAGCTGCTGAAGGCCCAGCTTACAAAGCCCTTACTCAGAAGCAGAACTAGTGTGGCAGCAGGTTTAGAGTGGAACATAATACAGGTTGGGACTAGGCTTGTTAGATCTCTTGGGAATAGCTGTGTGTGCTCAGGAATTGGGGGAGATAGAGGCTGAGAAATTGCATCCCTGCACCTCTTGGAGAGCCCACTTCACTCAAGGAGTGTCGCTGTCCTTCCCTGGAGGCTGTCAGATGCTTATCAATGAAATGACAAAACAAAACCCAAAACCTTAGTGCAGCTGGGTGCTGGTGCTCGTGTGCTGCAGTAAGGGAGAGTGAGCAGTGTATCAGCAGGAGCTCTGGGCTAAACGGAGCCAGGTGAAATCAGGTGGAGCTGCTGCTCCTCCTAAGAGTGATCCCTCAGGATTTGGCTGGAAAGCTGTTCCAAACCACTGCCATGGACAGAATGCTGATTCCAAGCCCAGCTCTCACCCACTGACATTTTCCAAATGGCATTTTCTTGTGCTTGCTCAAGCATGGAGCAAGCCTTCCCCCTTTCCCTGGTGCTGCCTGCTCTGTCTCTCATGTCTGCTCCCCATTTGCACTAACGTAGGGCAGGATCTTTCCTGCTTGCCAGAGGTGTGAAGCCAATGTAAATTACCTTCCTTTTTGCATTGAGGGAAAGTCTTATTATCAACCTGTCAGATCCAGACAGTTGCCAAGATGCTTTATAAGAAGAATTAACTCAGGCTCAATCTCAACAGATAGATTCTTGTCCCTCTTTGGGGGCCTCATGCAGGGCTCTGGCCTTTGCCAGCAGCAGCAATGCCCATCAGCAGTGGTTTTTATTTTTTCTCTCTCAGCTGAGCTTTATCAGTCAAAGCCAAGCATCTGGGGGAGGCTGCAGCAGCATAAAACAGTCCACTATCATCAAAGAGTAGGTCATAAGAAAATTGTTTCCCAGGCTTTTAGCCAGGGACATATCACAATGAGCTGACAGAGGAATTACTTGGTTTCATCCTTGAAATGCAGCCCTCACCGTTATTAGAAATTGATGGTCAGTAGGGACCAGCACAGCCCCCAAAGCAGTGGCATGCCAGAAGGAAAGAATGTACCCCTCACAGATAAAATAAATGAAGTGGGAATTTTGCAAAATGGAATGGGATTATCTGTTTGTAATCCAGCCAAGACAGAAACACAATCCCTCTCTGGCTTGGTAGGTTCCCTCCATGGATCATGAACTCTGGGTCACAGTGGAAATGGCAGTCCTGGCACTGCTGTGGCAGCGGCCAGGTAAGTTATAACTTGTTCTGGGAGAGGCTCATTGTCACAGTTGACTTTTCCAGCACTGAGTATCAATATCTTTCTTGTGTCCTGAGGCTTGATGAGTTCCCAAGTTACAGTTATGAGGATGGCATTCAAATCCCTGTGAATTTCAGCAGCCTCCAGGCTCCATAAGGTATGTGCATTTTGTCTTTCTCCATAGGGGTGGAAAAATTTATTTTAAAGTCCACAAATAAAATTAATCCCTCCTCAGATGCCTTCTCATCTGCTCTCCCATCTTCCAAGCCTCTACAACTTGCATGCTAACCACAAACTGTGGCTGTGTAGGAGACTTGATTTAGTACAGTGACAAAGCACTTGTCTCTCTGAGGGTGGAGTCCTCCAGACATGGCATCCCTGGAGGCATGGATACGTGGTGAGGGCATGACTTCAGACCAGAAAATCCACTTCATGCCACCATTCCTCCTTTCCCTGCTTCTGCAATCATCCCTGGTCACCTCTGCATTTCCTCTTCCCAAGGGTGAACAGCCTCCTGTCTCCTCAGTGTAAAAACCTTTGAGACAAGAGAAGTTTCAGAAACAAAAATAATACAGACATAAAAATTTTCTCTCCAAAAACACCCAAATGACAATTTATAGCCAACTTTTATGATGAGAAAGGAAAGCTCTTATTTGAATACCTTATGCTCACTGCCTTTGCTGGTTGTTGCTCCGTGGGGGAAAGTTTTGTTAAATTCAGAAGTGATGAAGGCAGTGGAAATTAGAAGGTAGCAAGAGTCCTTCCTTCTCTCATCATTCCCATCCCATTCCTACACCCCACAAATTGGGATATGGCAATGCATTGTCCCAGCTGCATTAAATAGCTCTGGTGCCAGTCACAGACTCTCACACTCCCAAGCAAACGTGCTCCTGGGCCACGCTGATGAATTGCCTCATGCAGAACTGACACATTTTAAGATCTAATTATGATGACAAAGCTCTAAACAATGTGGAGCAGACTCTCAGCCTTTGCTCATCAGTGCCCAACTGCTCCCACTGATGCCTTCTCTTGGAGCAGCAGTTTGTTAGCTGCAGGAACCTGCTGTTGTTTTCAGCCTGGGAACTAACAAACCCGAAGACTTTCAACCCAGGATTTGATTTCTGCCTGCCAGAAGCTCAGATTTTATGCCCAGACCAGAACCCATGACATTCTGGGTATTTGGGTTTCAGTTCCTTGTGAGCCAGTCAGTTCATGGCCTGGAAGGTTACAGTTCTGCCAGGGATCAGTGGCTTTTCAAATGGGAACAGGTAACTGTATGCAGACAAAAACAATTCCTTTCTTTTGCTTTATACATAAATAGCCACTGTTCCATAAACCCTGCTGCCAGGAAGGCCTGCAGCAGTGCTCTCAGAAGGAAGCATACTCAGTTTGTCCTTTAGCAGAGGTGCCAAAGCACCTTGGATTCCTCCAGAGCTGCTGCTCCCTTTGAGCTGGCAGGATTAGGATGGTCTTGAAAAAACAACAGTTCATCTATAACATTTACAGGCCAAGTAAAATAAGAACTGTCCCCTTGCCAGGGTGCTTTAAGGAATCTGCAAGACATCAGCCTCCATCCAGGCTGGCTGGAAGCTTCTCCAAAATCAGCCTACACACCTTGGCAGAACGGCCTGTCACTAATCCCTAGGAAACAACCACCTTTGAGAGCTAAAAATAGACGCTATTTTTAAAAACAGCGAATTAATAACCCCCAAATTAAAACAATTAAGTGTCTGCTTTACAGCTGCCCTCAAATTGGCTTTTGCCCTTCATTTACCTGTTTCCACACACCTCAGTTTTGGCAGAGACTGGCATATCCTGCAAGTCAAGTGAGCTGTGAACCTTCTGAAGCCACGGAAGGAGAAACACAAAGGCTGTGTGCAGACACTTTGTGCCATTGGTTTGCTGCTCACAGATGAGTGACCCCAGCTGGAACAAAAGCATTCAGCATAACCAAGCACCATGGAGAAAATTTTGGGGAATTTCAGCACGTCACATTCCTGTCTCTTCCCCTTGTTGAATCTGTCTTTTTCCCATGGTCATGGGCAGCACTGAGGTCTTCGTAACAGTTTAAAACACAACAGAATTTCATGCACTGAAACTCTGGAGAGGAAAGGCACAAATAAAACATAAAATTGTTCTCATGACAACACACTAGTATTGCCTGGCAATATGGCTTTTTTTCCTTTTTTTTTCTTTTCCACAGAAACCTTGTCCATTAAGTACTTCTCATACTTTTAGCAGAAGCATTCCTGTTTTTAGAAGCATGGGACTAATTTACTTCCTCTACTACTTTCAGTTTAGCTTTCATAGTATGGAAAAGTAACGGGACCTAAAAGTCAAGAATGTTTCCACTGAAATCAGTTTGTTTGCCCCAGTGAGAAAACACCTTGGATCAACTCACAACCAATCTATTAATCATCACAAAAAGGACATTTTGGTGAGAAGCATCTCCCTTTGGGTCATGCCAGCTTTCACTTAAATGAAAAGATGCCTGTGATTTCATGAGAATCTGGATCTGGTCTGCAACAAAAAGCTCTTCCCATCCAGCTGCAGGAATACAAGTCAAATTTTTGGGACTTTATAATTTCATTGCAAAGTGTCACTTTACCTGTTATGCATCTTCCCTTACCTTGTGGTACTTTGAGGCCCCCTAGCCCCCAAGATGTCAGGTAGAACATCCTCATACTTGGCTGACATTTCTGAATTTGATTGGAGATTAAAGGCCAAGAAAAAAAAAAAAAAAAA